>VXBI01001979.1:199-25052 GCA_013397375.1 Toxostoma redivivum | reverse complement strand
CGGCGACAGCGCGGCGCCCATGTCGCGACAGCAGCAGCTGAAGCCGCCTCCCCTCGCCCATAAGTTCTTGAAGAGCATTTCGGCGATGCTGCCCCGTGTGTCTGGCACAGCCTCTGATCCCTCGCGGAAAACACGTCGTTGTCGCCTTGCGATAGTGAGCCTGGGTGGATGGCGGGGTCAGGTGAAGCGGCGAGCGAAGTTTGCTCACAGAACTGGAGCTAGCCCGGCTCGAGAGCTCTGAAGCAGTCGAGTCTCCGCTCGGCTGTGGGCCGAGTCCTGGCCGCAGGGCAGCCTTTTGAGAGCTCACCTGAGTCACCTCGACGGCTTCCCCAAAGAAACCACACTTGCATATGCATAAAATCATTGTAAGAGTTGGTCTTCCAGTTGCCAGGAAGGATAAGGCATGAATGGATCCGGAGACTTAATTATACTTCTCTGCAAGTGATGATTGAGGCACCCTACATCCCCATTCTGCAAACCACTTTCGTACACAATTTCAAGTCTTATTGGCAATTAAGACCACTGAATTAATTACTTTTAAGCCTGTGCGCATTTGTAGAATCAGAGCTTTCTAAAGGAAATCTGCTCTTTTGCTGTCAGGGAAACAGTCAAACTGTTAAATGCAAGCACAATGTTGCCCCAGATTATGAAAAAAACCCCCAAATTTTGGTATCCAAGCACGTCCCCTACTTGCAAAGTGTAGGTACTCATGTAGATATAAAGTGCATTGTGTCTCCATGACCTTTGTCATTTAGGTGTACTTCTGTAGCATCGCAGGTAAGTCAGTTGGGGTATGTGAGTAGCAGTTTGCCCAGAGAGTTTGTTCCCAGTCTGTGCTCAGGTCATGGTTTGCTGCTTCTACTTCAGACATGGGAATAGGTACGAGTGCCTCTTGCTTTTCAGTGACATCTTTATGGTCTATGGAAAAGAATGCCATCTTCTTGCAATCAGTGCTTGTTTTAGTTTTTTAACCGTCACAGCTAAGGACAATGCTCTTACTCCAGTTATCGCCCATTATCAGTACCTGAATAAAGTATGCCCTTTTTCTCATTTTAAACCTGACTGAGCATTATGTGCCTCTGGTAACCGTGCTCTAGCAGAAGGTGAACTGCAATTCCCACCTAGGCAGCTCTGGCACTTCAGCCAAGGCTCATGCATTCCTAAACTACCAACTGATGATCATAGGAAGACTTTTTTTACTGCTTCACTGTTGCCTTTCAATAAATGTAATGAAACAGATAAGGATCCTACAAGACTGTTTCTTGTTTCTTGGAAAATCCTTGAACAGCAACAGAAGTCAATACTAGAGCATCACAATTAGAAATATTTTCTTTTTTCTTCTCTTTGATACTGGGAAAGAAATCAGCCTCAGAATGCTCGGCCTGCCTGCAATGAAATCATCAGCTTTCAGGCTACATTGGACGGCATTCCTTCTCTGCTTCCTGGTGAAACTGTTACTTAAGTAGTGGCAAAAAAAAAGAACCATAATGAGGGTTTTATGTTCCAGTCCCTAAAAATTAAACACTTTTATGTATTCCAGGGACTGGGATTCCAGTATTCATGTGAAAGCTACAAGCACCAGACTTTCTAATAATTTTCTATTTTCTGAAAGAGTAAATCTCTGTTCTTTTTTCCTTCATAGGTTAGATTTTCTTTACAGTAGCCTATTAACTAAAACATATACCACCACATTAACTTCCTCAGACTGAAGAGGAAAATCAAGCTTTGCTTTTCCACATCCTGCAAACACCAGTTTAACCATTTTCTCTTTGTCCAGTTATGGTCCCAAAAAAATGCCAGGAAATGCCTACCACTGCCTTTTGTACAGAACCTGAATATACAGGCTTGTATGAAGCACTCTGTGAGAACATGAGGGTAATGAAGCTTCTTTTGCAGGTTAAGGACCAGAAGTATCTACTCACTTGGTCTCATTTGGGGTAGGATTGCAGATCAATATAAATTTAGGCTCAATGTGCCATGAGTGAGGGCAGAACTTGGTGCTGTACCCTTTGAAGTACCAGGAGGAAAAGAGGAAGTTTCCACCCAAGATGCTTTCAGAGTTCAAGTTGCTCCATAGTTGGGCAATAGCTGAGCAGTAATGTTTTTGATTGCAAATCTGAATGCAGGCACATATATTGTGTTTCAGTTGCCTTGTAAGTTTCTCTTCTTTTCCCTCTATGTTACCCATAATGATTATTTTCTATTGTTATTATACAAAACAGTCTTTTCTTGTGACTTCTGTCAGGTAAATTTGTTTAGTACATTATTAAGGGATGTTATCGACTGTTTTGCAGAGCTTTGACTTAGGGAGCCCTGGATGAAGTACTACATTCTTATCCAATGACATTTTATCTCCAGATGCTATTTATAGTCTCAATTATTAAACAAAATTTACATAACTGTTATTATAGCACATTTACCTACTGCATATGGTGTAGGAATACATGCCAGTGACATTAATTAGTGATTATCTTTGTAGACAAGAGGCTTTCTATTATCACTGATGAGTAATCAAGGAGTTGAGCTATCAGATCCTGATACAGGATCCTGCCTGCTGCTGTCTGTATTTTTGAGCATTTCAGATGTCATGATTTTGCTTTCATTCCCAAACATACATTTGAAAATTACTTACCAGTGTTTACGTATTTTAAGCTTTTCCTTTTGTTTGAAAGCTGCTGTTTCTATGCAATCATATATATTACAGTTTATTTAGGTGAGTGTTAGGATATAATTGGAGAGCTTAATGTCTCATCCCATTATTCACAACGTTCTGAGGGTGTATGACCTCATTTCAGTTACCTGGCAATTGCTACACAGCAGAGTGATGTTGGCTTCTACTCGGAAGTTGATCAGAAATACTAACCTTGATGAATGTGTATCTTACATAGTGCAAAAATGTACTGGGAAAGAAAGCAATTCAGCTTAATTACCTTCACTTAGTTTTTTATTTAGAGAAAGAAAACTGTTTTATTGGTGATTATTTTTATTTACAATTAATTAGATATACATATGGCATCCAGATGCCTTCAGTGTCAGAATCCTAAAAATCCCCAAAGTTGTTAATACTTATGCTGGTGGTTAACAACTGTTAATTTCACTTTAATGTTGCTATTCACAGTGATTGTTAATCAAGGACATAAGATTCGCCTGTTGGTGGTGCATGAAAATAAACCCCATGACCACTGGAATTTTTAAAAGGATTAGCAAGGAGAAAAACTTTATTTACAGAAACTTTGTAGGTGAATCAGTTACATATTTAAGCACACACTTGTACAATATGGAAATTGCTTATATAATAAATCTTCTTTTAGAATGAATTCCGATTATCCTTGTATGATTTGTTGCACATAGCAAAATTATCAAATAAATCCTTCTGCAACTCAATACTTGAGTATCGGAACAGTACTTTTACATAATATGCTGTGGACTAAATTCATAGCCTGTAATGAAGATGAAATGTATTTACTTCCTTCCAGCCAAACTGTTTCAATCCATCTCTGAATTCCAATTTATTCAGTAAATTTGATGATACTGAGACTTGTAGAAAAACTAATAAACTTTAAGTGAAGTCCATTGGTCTACTCTTAAAGCATTACTGTTTTAGGGTTTTATTTTGGCAGAGCTTTGAGTACTCTGCTAATTCTTCTCAGTCTTTCCCTCTAGCTCCATAGGCCTGATCCCCTGTAGGATCAAAGTTTACAACAGTCACTGGAATTGTATTTTCATCTGTTATAAAAACCTGGCTCATTTTACACGTTTTTGGTAACATAAGGATGCGTCTTTCTCCAGAAATAGCCAAGAATTCCTTTACACCTGAGTTCAGTCTGGGCTGCAAGCACTTGTTATTCCAGTCATGGCAATTCCTATTTCTGGGTAAGACACTAATGTACCTGCTCCCGGGTCAAAGCTGCTTTTTTACAAATTACATTTGTCTGTGTTTTAATATCTATCTTGGGACTAATAAAATCTAAGTAGGCTTCATTATCTTACACAACACTTTAGTGGAAGAATTTGACTGGGTCTGAAGAAACTGTAGCTTAACACCCCTTCTGACTTGTAATACTAACTTCTCTCTTTGTTATAATCCTGCTGCCTTTGTTTTGATTCTTTTTTTCAGTTCTAGATCCTCTTTCTCTGATGCAAGACAAGGTTAGTAAAGACTTGAGCAATAACAAGTTTTCTCTTGCAATTTTGTAGTTTTTTGCAATTGCTCAAGCAGCTTGATAAACCACTGTGAGTTTGGCTATTTTTTTTGTCACACATCCTCCCTCCCTGCCCCCCGCACAAGTTGTGAAGTTCTGGAATAGAGAAAGGAATGAAGCAAGTAAATTCCTTGACTTTAGAAAGACAGAATGATAAAGATTAGGTCATCATCATATGTCTGTACTGTTTCTGAGGATGCTCTAACGCAATCCTAAGGAAGTTTCAGTATACACGAGTGCATTGCAGGTCTTACTTCCAGACTTCTAACATTAGCAAAATCCAAATCCAGGTTTGGCATATAAAGGCACATGTAAAATATGCCTCTCTAGCCTGTGGAGATGTTAAGATACATATATTAAAAAATTCAGGACCTGCAATCCTCTGTCTTCAGGCCATCCCCGTGAATTCAGTAAAGCATCCTTTATCATATTCTGTACCAAAAGAAATGTGAGCCCTCCCAATCAAAATGAAAGTAAAAGGAATGATAGAACGGTTTAGGTCTGAAGGCTTCCTTTAAAAAAATCACCTACTTCAACTTCCCTACATGAAGCAGAGATACCTTCCAGCAGATCAGATTGCTCAAGCTGCATGCAACCTGGCCTTGAACACTTTCAGGCTTCCAACAGCTTTGCTGGGCAACTTCTTCTTGTGTCTCACCGCTCCAGTTTAAAAAAATCTTTCCTTATATCCAATTAAATCCATCCTCTTTCCCTTTAAAACTGTTTCCCCTTGTCCTGTCACTACAGTCCCTGGTAAAAAGTGTGTTTCTTATAAGCCCCCTTTATATATTGAGAGATCTCATAACCTCTTCTACAGCTGGAGCAACCACAGCTCTCTCAGCCTTGTTTCCCAGCACAGGTATTCTAACGCTCTGTTTTCATGACCTTCCTCTGAACCTACTCTAACAGGTTCATGTTCGTGTGCTGGGATGCAGTACTCCAAGTGGGGTTTCACAAGAGCAGAGTAGAGGGAGAGAATCACTTTTCCTGTCAAAGCCCAAGGCTACAGGCTTGTACAGACTCACAAAGCTTCTCCAGCCCTGGGTGTAGCTCATCAATGCCAAAATTGAAGGCACTGCCCTAGCCTGCCTCCTGAAGAACCATTGCTTTGTCTGTGCCTTCAAGCAAGGACGAAGCCAGTAAGATGCAGATCCTGTGTGGTGGGATAGTGCTTTTTATCATGCCAATGTCCCCCCCTCCCCTTACTCAACTGGCTCGGGCATGAAAATTCCCCTCTGGAAAAGTACTGGGACATTCACATGGAGGCTTGAAGGTATTCATTCCTTCTGATGGGGCATAATTCACTGAACTACACTGACTTGAGAGGCAGCTGTCATGTCTTAGAAAGGGTCATAAACCACCAAAGATCCCTGAAGCATCCCCAGACTCATTTGTGAGGCCTCTCACCACAGAACTGCACATGATCTGCACTGCTACATCAGATTGTGTAAAACTTCCTCTCCTTCCACTCCCCCAGGGCTGCCTCCCAGCTGCACAACTGCTGCCATCTTCAAGTTGCACTGAAAATAAGAAGCACAGAGAACTTGAATTCTAGGAGGATAATCAAGCTTAGAAGTTTTGCAATCATAAGTATGTAGCTATGGTTGTGACTATTACTGCTACACTGCTATCCAAAACAATTACTGAAAATGCAGAAAAGCCCCATATTAAAGTCAACTGGCAACCTCCAAAAAACCCTCTCAGGTTTTGCAAGCACGGACAAGAGCATGCAATGAAATGGAAACTTCTGCTCTAAATTAGGCATGCACAGTTATGCACCAAGTCATGGCAGCAAACAGTGTGCGAGGCTCCAAAACTGGGCTAGGCATTGAACTAATTATGCTTAGTTCAGTGAGGCAACAAAAAGGTGCTGTATGTAGATATAATATCTTAATGGTTCATGGTATTCAAAGACAGTTTAGTACACTTTGTATCTTTAGCCTGGAATATGATATATAGTCCCACAGCAAATAGATATTCAACAAATTTGCTGTGAGTTTCTCATTTTTTTGGGCCAAAATCCCTAAGAAAGATCACTACTTCTGAATCATCCACTCCAAGTTTGTCAAAGTCTCACTACAGGCTTTAAATACTTCCTGTTAACAGAAAAATTTGCTTTGCAAATCTAAACCTAGACAAAATTGCATAGTGTTATCAGATAACATGCACAAAAAAGAAATGTCACCACAGGCTGTTTCAGATATCAGAATATTACTTATATTTAATTAAAACAAGTTTTGATTGAAATACATTTGTAGTCAACTTTTAGTTCATAAAGCTTTTAGTTCAATTGATTGGGTTTTTTTGGTCCATTAAGGGTAAAGGTACTTTCCTTCCAAAAAAAGATACTAGACGCAAGAGTACCCAAAAAAACTCTTAAAAGCAGAAGTCTTTATAGTCAGAGTTCTCAGATGTTTGGTCCAAAAAACCTTAACTTCTTAAATAATGCACTTGTAATGCTGCACAAGCCAATCAAGGCAGTAATTTTGCTATTTTACTCAGTCTTTCGTTGAAGTTTGTTTTTTTCTGGTTGAAAGAAGTGTTTTTCAAGAGCATTGACCAATTCATCTAGTTCCTTCTTCAGCTGTTCAACATCACTGGAAAACAAAAATCACACAAACACAGAAAACAGTGAAACAATGGAAAAGCCAAAATGTATATTTTAAGTATGAGGAATTTTTAAATCTGTTGCATTGCTTTAGACAAATATTTTCTATTAATGATAGAAGTGTATATATTTGATTTCTTATGGCAATGCACTGATGTTCACTTCCAACTGATATGCATGAAGACTATGAAGAAACATAGGCCCACAATGAAATCTAAAGTAGAATGGCCAATTTGAGTTCAGAAAATCTTCTATTACTAAATGTAAGTGATTAGAAGTGCAATTTTTATACCCGTAACAGTATTCTTAGATGATTTTTCTTCTGTAAAAAAGTGTTAACTTCATCATATAATAATTATTTATCTTTATGATTGTATAATTTCTAAGCTTACCTGTTAAAGATATAATTACTAAACATAAATGGGTTTGAAATATATTAGAACATTTTATATTTGATTAAATAATTTTAAAGCAACTATGTACATAAAAAAGGGGTGAAAATATATGCATTTATTTAAGGCAGAATGTTTTTCCTTATATTGTTTCCACTGCATGCAAAACTGAGCACAAAGAAATTTCAGTGACAAGAAGTTATCAACAAATTTTGCAGAGCTGAAGCTTTATACAAATACATTTATTAAAATGACTTTAGTAATATTATTTGATAGTGGAGAGCTCTTATTTCACTAAAACAATACAAAAAAGCCAGACTATTATACCAAATGTCCTGCTGCAAGTGACAGTACCTGTTTCCAGGGGGTGCACAAAGTTCAGAATAGTATTTGATCTTTGGTTCTGTCCCACTGGTTCTCATTGTGGCCACTCCTCCATTAGCAAAAGTGAATGTTATCATTTGGCTGCTTTTACTAGTAGGAAGTATCTAGAAATATTAAGAATATATTTTTTTTAAAACTTGGAAAGAGACTATATATAATTCCCTGATTTGATGTTAGATAATATGACAAAAGCATTAGCTAAAATTATAGTTCTTTATTTTTCAACATCGTGGTCTTAAGACCACAAAGACAGCCTTGCCCTCAGCCTGGAATCTGGTAGAACTGCATCACTGCTAGGTAGCTCATTTCAAATCTAGACAATTCTTTTACTGCTAATAGAAGTTGAGCTGTCATGGCATTTCCCAGGAGGAAAGGAATAGACATTGTGGAAAAATATAGAATCCAAAGCCACATCTTAATAGACAGTTTAACTTGCACTCAGAAGAAAACAATGCAGATTGCTGTAGCAAGGCAGCAAGATCCAATGTTTACAAACTGTCTTCTTGAAGAGAAAAATACACCACAAAACCTAACAAAAAAACCCAACACCCCCTTGGCTTCACTTCCTCTCACCAAGGCAAAATAATCTTCAGCAATCTAACTTTATTTTATGACTCAGTACGTAAATATGTTTAGTGTTTCTCCACAGAATGTTTTAGGTATGTGTATATACATCACATATGATTTACATGTAATTTAGAAAGATACTTACAGCCTTTTGATCTGGCTGGCTGCTGTCATACCCAGTAGTTAGATCCCTTATTCCAGAAACTTTAAATCTACCACAAGATTTTGGGTACGTGTTTTTTCCATCAAAATTTCTAAGGTTGTCAAAAAGCTGCTGAATAACTTTAGGATCATGGCAGATGAAATATGAAGCTTTGGTAATATGGAAGCCATATCTGCGAAGACACAGTATTAGTAAATCCAAGAAACAATGTTCTAAGAGTTGTACAGCAGACACATTATACAACCTTCCAAAAAGCAACACTTTGTACTCATTGTCACACAACTGAAGCATCAGTTCATGGCCGTACAATATTAAAAGGTCTAAACAGCTTAATTATCTCATTTTACATACTTTAAAGAAATTTCTGTGCAGATGCCTTTTATTTTTAATGATGAAAACTGAGCAAGTTTACAGCAAAACCAGAAGAAAAAGGGTACCGTTATTGCCTTGAAGAGCTCTAACCACCATAGGAAGGGAAGAGATTACCTCCAATAGCTTCAAGTGGATTCCAGGGGACCTTTTCTAAGTAAAACAAATTCTAGACTGCTTTTTCCAATCACACTTTATTAAAGTGCTTCTATTCTCCCATTAATAGTGTTTTTACTAAAGCAAACTGTTCTGAACCTTGTCTCTACCTCTCCTGCCCGCTGCCAGGTAATGTGATGCATCAGAGACAAATGACCTGGTAACACTGACTTTTCAAAAGAGCATGTTGTTGAAAAACATTACAAGCCTGGACTGGTTGTTCAAGTGAGCTCTTGCTACAGCTCAAGACTTATATCTTTGATAAATATCCTTGATGGCAGAGAAAATCTGAGGGCCAGAATCTTCATTAGTTCTATGATGTTCATGCTAGAAATCTGAATGCCTTCTTAAATAGGGTCATGTTTATGTCCTAAATGCACATCTTGAGGGTTAATAGTACTTAAATTAGTATTAAGAATTCAGTAAGGGAATTATTAAAACCTATCCCGTAACTGAAAGAAGTGAAAAGCCTACTAGGATCATGTCCTTTTCCTGATCTGAATTTACTTCGAGACAGATATCCCCTTCTATATTTCCAAAATACAAAATAGTTTCTTCTGTTTCAACTGTAACTCACAGGGCAAATCTTACAAAAAAGTAAAGTAGTAAGATGTAGAAAACTGCAACTCTTTATTAGCCAAAAATCAAAAACATACAAAACAACCCCCAAAACAAAACAAGAGTCCTCCTTCCAGCTCATTATCAAACAACAGTTTAATAGGGCAGATTTGTATCCTTCCCTCTATCTGTAGCTTTGCTACAAAGGGTGATTGACTATGTGCAGTGACATCTTACACACTGCTTTTATGCTAAAGCAGCTCTGAGTCCTCTTCAGTGGCTACGTACACAGCAATACTGTGGCACAGCTCAATTCCAATCAGCCAAATATTCTGAGGTAAACCTGAAGCAGATGTTAACTGTAGTAGTACTAAATAAAAAAAAATAAAAAACCCTCAAGCCAGAGGTTGAATGTTCAATTCTTGAATATGCACTTCCAGCCAGTAGCATTTAAGGGAATTCTCATATCAGATGCTGTATTTGCTGCTCTAGGTATGAATTCCTCTTTCATGCTTTTATATCACACCATTTATCTATGCAGTGTAAGCAAGTTTTTGCCACTTGATTCCTTCCTAAAGGGACAATGAAACATGGCTAGTGCTGCACACTAGTGAGAACTCAGGATTGACAAAACAAGCAGCACAAAGGCTGGAGTTTTCCATGAGTTTCTTTGCAGGTTCCACACTCTCTTGTCAGTGTCTATAAGACATGAAGAGCAGGACAGTATCAAACAGCCTGTGCTGCTCCCTCCTTTAAAACAAACAACCCAAAACCTCCAGAAAAACTACTCCTTACCCCATGAAATCCAATATTCATCTTTGCTATTGATTTATTTGAGCCCATTAAAAAAAAACAAAAGCAAAAGTAGTGCCTCATATTAAAAGCACTCAGAGGGATACCCGGCTGTATATAGGCAAGAGTAATGGCCAGTCACAGCAATTCTGCATAATCAGCTCAAATCTCATTAATCAGGAACAGAAAGAGAAAAGGACAACCAAAAGTCAGCAACAATAATCTATCAAAAAAAGACAGAATAATACAATAAAAGCCTAACTTTAGAGCCAACTAGAATTAATTTAATCATAAGTAGCTCTGCTACTTAAGGACAGAAGCAACTGGTTTCTATGTATAGCATAAATAAGCCAGAGCCACTCAGACCCATTCTGCCATCAACATTTTAGTGTGTCTGGCTCATTTAAGCAGCAAGAAGCACTATAATCTCTACAGCTCAGCAATACAGCTGGCCAAAAACCTGCCCAATCTTCTGTCCAAGAACCCAAGTGCAGAACTTCCCAAAAGGAAAAAACCTTTCAGACAAGTGAAGAAAAAGATCACAAAGATCCCATTAACTAATAGAGAATTAGTATGGTAGCTACTATTATATTTAAAATACCTTAAAACAACACAAAACAAAGTCATAAATATATTCATGTCCACAAGGCAGGAACACTTTCTGGAAGATTACTATTAACACAGAATTGTCTTTAACAGTGAAATAATCCACATTTTACTACTTTATAAACTATAGGTTGCTATTGAGTCCCTATTAACCCCAGAATGCGAAACGGAGAAAATCTGAAAAACAAAAAATTAAAATTGAACTCACTCATCATAGACAGCTTTCAGCTGCTGAGACAAAGACAAATTCCTGGTTGCCAAAAAGCTGGCCATCTCTGCAGTTATAACAGCAGCACTGACACCATCTTTGTCCAGAACAGCAGGACAGCACATATATCCTAAAAAAGGAACATTAGATATAATTTGATGCATTTTAACAGGAAATAGGATGGGGAGGGAAGGTTAGCCAACATCTTTGAAAGGAGAAATGCACATTACCATACTACAGACATTTTAGAGTCAAACCAAAAGTAGAAAAAAATGTATCATGTAATCAATGCTCATTTTAATAAGCAAAGTATTTAATGGAATTTCAAGACAGAGATTTGCATTATATCAGTGCCACATACTCCCAGGTCCTTATGGAGCTTTCTAGAAAGAGAAATGCACACTGCAGGGACAATGCAAATATAGCATTGTCTCAAATGTGATTACCTTATACGGTAGTGCCAGTTAACACTGATAATTATCTGTGGAATTAGTCCCATTTTCTCTGGTTTTCAGGTATTGAGATACTTAAATAGCATTACAGCTTGACAATTTTCCTCCTCATGAATTCATAACTTTCATTTTTGGCTTTCAACAATGGCTTTCCAGTTTGCAAATGTAATTTGGGGTAGTTTTTACTTTATTTTATTGAAATTTACACTGACCTTAAATCTGTCAGGTAAAAAAATTTAACTTCAAGTCTGAAAAATGCATTTGTTTCCTTTTTTTAAAAATAGTTTATGTAGAATTTGCAGTCTAAATCTGCATAGCCATGCTACTGTAGATATATACTCCTAGCTCAGAAACTTTGTGCTAAGCAGCGATACAAAGTTTTAACCACTAGTATCAATTAGCCAAAGAGATAATTATCTGTTACTCAGTGGAAATACACCCATTGCATTGAGGACACCCTTATGTTGCCATTTTTACTTTTTTTTTTACATTTTATGCTATTACTGAGACACAGAGCACTGGCATTGGTTGCCCAGAGAAATTGTAGAATATCCTTCCCTGGAGATATTCAAGAACCACCTGGGCCCAATCCTGTGTAATGTGCCCTAGGATGCCTTGCTTGAGGAGGAAGGTTGGACCAAGTGACCTCCAGCAGTCCCTTCCAGCCTTACCCATTCTGTGATTCTCTGCAATTCTGTCACTTTTTGCAGTAGTTCTATTTTCACTATTTTGCAATATATTAAAACATAACATTCTGTCTCTTACCTATAGCCTCTTCAAATGCAAAAAGAACAGCTTTCCCCTGGTCCATGAGCTGTTTGGCACGATTCCCCATCCACTTGAAACCTGTCAGTGTTTCCTACAGCAGTGAGGAGAAATCAAAGGCATTAAAAAGAAAAGCAATGTTAAACAAACATATGACACTTTGCAGGAAAGCTAATAAAAGAACACGGAATGTAACATGCTGCTTACCTCAAAGTGAAAACCTTCCTTTAGTGCAATTGCTCTCAGGATTTTGGAAGAAACAGTACTGGATAACATGTAGACGTCTTTAATGGCACGAGTATCCCTACTGTTATTTTTCCAGCAAGTGAAGATCCACCATCCTAAAAGGGCTCCTAGTTCATTTCCAGAAAACACTTTCCATTCACCACTAGAGGCAAAAAAACATTAGAAATCACATGAAATCAAAGGATAATACAGGGGAAAAAAATCGATTGGTTCTTCTATAAATTAATATTAACAAATAAACCACTGCCTTAGAATTCCAAGTAACAGTAACAGGGTATCATGTGCGCATAATGAGTAAACAAAAAAAATTCCTCCCCCAAAGCATTCTGAAACTGTTACCTTTCTTCTCCATCACACACAAGCTTTTGCAGTTTTCCAAAGATGAAACAGTGATGTTTCCAACATATTTTAGTAAAACAAAAATGTTCAGTATACAATTATAAACTCAGTGATTAAGACAGGCACAGAGACACAAAAATACAGTTCTCAAGTAATCAGTATTTTTAGTTGACCTAGTGACAAATATTTCTAATTTAATCACAAATACATCAATTAGTCATTGGGAAGATTGGAAAAAAATATTAAATGGGTGAAAAAGATTAATATTGATGTGTTGCTAGAACAGGGAAAAAAATGAAGAAAAAAAAGAAAGACAAATGTCAAAACTGTCAAAAAAATTCCCAGTCACAAAAGGGGACAGAGACACTTCCAAACTGACAAGACCAAGACCTACAGAAACAGTACCTGTTGTGAAAGAGAAGCAGACTCAGTCTCCTGCTTTTATTGATGCCAACAGGCACAAAGCAATGCACAGCGGCAACTTAGTTTAAGAGTGCTGAGAGAGTGTGCTCTAGCAGGAGGTTCTGTCAAAGAAGAAGTACAGATACTGTAGACGCCTATATTAATATTTGATTAGTGTATGAAAAGCTACGGCAGAAGTCTGAGAAGACGTAGGACTGGAAGTAAAGAGACAACTAAGACTGGCTAAACAATGAGCATAGAGGTAGCAGAATGAGAGCACCACGCTCTCACATGTAATGGATACAATAAAGTAACACCCCTCTTCAAGTTTCTGGTAGCTCAAAGTTTTCAGACAAAAAGCATGAGTGATTTTTCATTCTTGTTTTAACTCATCATAACTAGCATAATCTGAAGCTTTTTATACCTCCTTCTTAAAGCTGAATTGCCAACTGAGGCTGGCACAGACCAAAACCATTGAAATATCAACCTTCCAACTAACACCTTCCAAGATGCAGCAGCATGTCCACAAAAGACCATTCTTCTTCCAAAGGCAGAGAAACCTCCTTAGTTCATGCTGTGAGGCTAATGAGTTTAAAAGCACCCCAAAACCCCAAAGAAAATATTGCCACTTTTAAAGCTACTACTTTAGCTTTCTTGGTTATCTGTTGAGCATAATGGGTATTTGCACTGTCTCCTGTTACTGGACTTTTGAAATTTGTCTAACTGATACACATTCAACTATTTAATTCACCCACAACCACTGAGGACATCTAGCAGATGCCCATATCATCCCTTGGCTACCAAAAGTCTGTTGCCATCATTTTACATCCCTCTTCTGGCTCTCATGCATGGGGAATTCATACATGCTGGCCCAGCAGCAGTTTTTATTTCTGCTCCTCTCTAAGCTGAAAACATTGAAGCTTATTTTTACTAAGGATTTACAGTTTATAACAGCTCAGATTAGTTTCTGCTTTATCAAGGTAGATAAAGGAGAAACACTACTATCTGTAGATATGATACCAAGTGCTAGAACTTCAGCTTTCTTTTATTCAATATGGAAATGTAAACAATTGTAGAAGTACAGGATATCAGAGGGCATGAACTAAGGGGACAGCCATATTGAGTCAGAACTATAGGTTACATTTCACAAATATGAACAATTTATTGTAAGCCTTTAACTGAGCGAGTTTATGCAAAGATAAATAATGTACATTAAGGATTCCTGAAGGGGAGAATATGAATGACTATACTGAGAAGTACTAAATTGTGAAAAACCTTAAGGTGAAATGCAAATACATAACATTATGTAAAGATGTGGGAAACTGAGCAAGAGAAGCACAAAGCATCTAGTGATCAGTAAAATGTTTGGTTTAACAAGATTCAGGAAAGAAGACACTCATACTAAAGAGTATTATCTGGGACTATACAGATTCCCCTCAATCCAAGTTATTGTTTAAGAAACCTAGAATGAAAAAATGTTTATCGGTCCTGTGCAAAAAAAATCTAAATGGAAACCTACCTTTGGAAAGATATAGCACAATAACAACAATTCCCATGCTTCTGTGCATGCTTAAACTAGAGCAAGTGTCAACTATTTATTCAGGCTTTTGTACACTGTCTAATATTGATCATTATTTCACATCCTGCCCCTACTGTGGTCTGCTTCATACAGTCTTCTAACATTTCTGTGTGTTTTCAGTTCAAAAATTACTACTGTGACTATTCTTCCTCTGCAACACAAGTAGCAAGAATTCTCGAAATGAGCCTAACCTTGGGAGTAAAAAATGACAACAGTTTGCATTACTTACTACCATACCTCTCTTGCTTCTCTGCCACTGCCAGTCGATCAGCATCAGGATCATTTGCTAAAATGATTCTTGCCCCATCTTTTTCAGCCAAAGCAAAAGACAATGTCTGGAAAAGTGGCAAGCAGGGCCAGATAAGTGTTAATATTCCCAAATAATATTTTCACTTTCTTTATAGGTTTTAAATTTCCCAAATAAATTTCCCAATTTATTTAATCTCAAACATCCCAAATCATTACGTGTCTCTCAAAAAACCCAAAAACTTCTAGCCTAACAGCAGAAGAATGTAGTCAGGACATTTAACTTTACCTACATCATTCCACTTCTGTAGTCCAACTTAAAGCTGCGTAGATTTAATGGGATCCTTCAGTAATAAAGTGTAATAGAAATAGAAGTAGAAACTCTAACCACCTGTCAGGACTTCTCCTGCCCCCTTCTGGTGTTGTGTCAGAACAAAAGAGTATAAGCCTTCTAAAAACAACTGAGAGGATTTTTATTATTATTTTGTTTTTTAAAATCAACTATCACTTTGTCCCATCTGCAGATCCTGCCCATTCTGTTAGACCTCAGAACAAAGTAGTTGAAAGTTAAGGCTAATTGCTACCTGACTGGTTCAAAGAGGGTTATGTCAATGAAAGGATAACAGCTAACTCTTCACTAAATGTGAGGCTATGAAACAGATTAAAAATAGACCTTCCACCAATATCTACAGCTGTGACTTCTGACATCACAACTATTAAAAAAAAAAAAAACAACAAACCTATTTACCAGAACACCTTTGCCTTCTTCAGGATTTGGATACTTCACTGTGGGAAAGTCTGGATCAGGATCTTTCTGCTCCGGAACAGCAAAAGGAGGGCTAAGGTCAAATGCCTTGAATGCCAGCTGCACAAATTTATGTCCTACGCCATGCACAGAAGTATGAACAAATTTCAGGTTTGTTTCCTTGTTTATATTCCTGAAATAAAACAGGTTAACAGTAAACTTGGACATGGAAGACTGTTCTGCACAAAATTATGTTTGGAAATAGATAAAACTCAGTATTCTATATCACTGTTATAATTATGAATTAAAGGAGGTCAGATTTTAAAAGCAATTGCTTGAAAATCAGCTTAGCCTGATTTTTCAGTGATATGAGCCACTCTTGGCATCCAATATCCTGGTATGTGCAAATCACTGGAGCAAGAAAGACAGTACACTCTACACATCCCAAAGAAGGTGAATGAAAAGCAAATACAACTGACTAAAGAGACTCTTCATCCTCAACTCTAGCATTTAAACTACCTCCAAAGACTGAACACAGTGAGTCAACAGCAGCCTGCCCAATTTGAGCACACTCATTTTTAGGAAGTAAAAAGCATTGGGCATAGATAAATCATGCAAACTCCTAAGGAAACATTTAATTCCAATTCTGAAAAAGCAGTGCAATAGCCCCAGCTTTCTAGCAACCCTTGACTGTTTTTAGCAAGAGTAAAAACACGGTTACTGGTGGTTAAAATTTCTACACAAAATAAGCAGATCTAAAAGGTTGATACTCATCTACTACATAAATCAATTCTAACCGTTAATCACCAAGAGAAACATCCACTTCATTTTACTAAAGATTTTACTGAGCAAGTGATAGGAGTAGGCTGTTGTAAAGGTACCCAAGGCTACCAGAAGCATAAGCAAGGCTGGAATGACAGAGAAAGATCTTCATCCAGAACTGGCTTAACAGCCTGGTTCACCATCTCTCTGAGTCTTGTTTTAAGGCTGGTGGGCTGTCCATCCCAGCTCACCTCTGGCAGCCCCAGTCTTGATGTGGCACTTGGCTGATGCATGGCCATGAATATACAGGGAGATATCATCAGAAATTTGCTCACTTTGCTGGGTTAAGACTGCCAGGACTGCTTTATTAACTGGCTTACTACATTGCCACACAGGTGCCAGTGCTACCACAAAAGATGACAAAAAACATAGACAGAACCAGGTCATGGCAGGATTGTGGCCACCTTCACTTCCATTAATTTAAACTACCCTGCTAACATGCTAAATGGAATAGTCTGTATTCTTGAAGGAATTAACACCAGTCACCTGTAAAAGCACTGTTTCTGTATGTCTTTGAAATACTCCTTATTGACCATGGCATATGGATCATGAAGTAGTGGGCTGCTGTCAATCAGTTTGTCATCCCACGCCTGAGGCCACGGCTCTTGGTTTTCCTCAATAGCCTGAGAAATTCCTTTGTCATGAGGGGAAATGATCTGAGCACCGTTTTCCCAGTAAACCTAAATAAAAAGTATTTGATCATTAATCTTGTAAGATAGTTTTGTTACGTTTTTTGTTGGTTAAGGTGCAGTACATTCACTAGAGTATTACAGTAAATTAGGCTTAGGTTTACCCAAAGTATTCTTTCATATTCTCAATGTTTCTTCTCACATCCCATTTTTATGATATTAAAAAAAATAGCAGTTTAATTTTATCGGAAGACATCAAGATCCATAATGAAACACAAAACAAGACCCAGTCATTTACTAAGAAAACTTCCATTTTTGTGTTTTAGAAACAGCCTGTATATGACTACCCAGCTATTGAATGACTGGTGCACAGGCAATTCAGTTGTGTTTTTTCCAGTGGATAGCAGATTAAAATGGCATCCTGCTTTCTAGAGCAAAGATTTTAATTATTAGTTTAACATGATACTAGCTTTAAATACATAGAAGAGCTAAGAGAGATAGAGAGACTAGTAATTAATTTAGTCTATACCATGATAGAAGCTATACACAATTGCATTAGTTTCTCTACATGGAAAAAAAAAAAGAGCCAGAAAATAGATCACATTGGAATACCTTATAACCATTGTCTTGTTTGGGATTATGGGAAGCAGTAACCATAATTCCAGCACAAAGCTTCAGATGAGTTACTGTGTATGGCTGTAACAAGAGAAAGTAAGTTCCTTGAAGTAGAATGTGCAACATTTTATATATTATTTCTTCTCATGCATATAGAAAACTTCCATAGTGCTAAATATAAAGAAAGTCAAGATGTGATTCCTACACACTGACTCCCTAAAGGAGAAGCTAAATAGTACTTGCTCCACTAGACTCCATGTGGCACAACTTTAGCCCTTGTTTTTGCTTGTGCATTTTTCCATTTCTATGTTATTAATGTTGCTACAGATGCTTTGTGAATCTCTAGGGTAGTGTATTTCCAGAAGGAAGGCAGATGCATGTATTGCCTACTGTAGAATGACTTGAGGTACCCGAGGCCTTAGACGGTGCCAAATTTGTTGGGGTAATGACAGAAGTCAGCATGGGGCAGAGTACTGCAGCTCAAGCAGTCTCATCCACACTGTCTTTTGGGAGCAGCCTGGGGAGCAGCTACTCCATCAGGGGTCAGAAGAGAATTGTTTTGGATAGAGCTCTTACAAATTAGCTCAAAACAGATGGAGTGAATTAAAAATAAAGCATTGCTCATGAACACTGGTCCAATCTTGTGTTTACTCCTGGCTCTTTATTTAACAGTGAAATGCAATCAACTGCAGCTCTTGCAACATCACTTTAAGCTGCACTATGAAAAATTTAACCCTAAATCTACAAAAAACTGTATCAATATAAGACTGCAATGTAGAAAGTCTGTGGTCTGATTGCAATGCTCACTAGAGTAACTGGTATAGAGAGAAATTATTGGTTTTAAGTACAAAGGCCAAGAGCAGGGCTTTTCTGTATTGCTCTGGAGACACGGTGTTCTGATGGGGGCATCATGGACACAATCCAATAACCCTTCTGGCAAACCATCACTGTACTCCAACAACTTGCAGTTCTGGATTCAATACCTGCCTTGCCGCTCCTTCCCTCAAAAAAAAAAAAGGTAAAAATCCAGCCAAATGTGAGTGCATGTTTCAGACTTCAGACTCCACAGCAATCTTCTGACATTCCACATTCTCCCTTCTCTTGCTATGGATGTTGTAAATTATACATAGCTAAATAAGTACAAGACTATCTGCAGGAAGAGCTTAAAAAGTAAGAACTGGTTTGTGTAGTTATCCTTAAATTAAGTAATGCAAGGTATCTGACAGAATTTGTGTATATTTAAAGCAGATAAAGTACATTGAAAGATATAAGAGAAAGACCTACCACAAAGGGAGTTGGTATTATATCAGAGAATAGATAAACTGGAACTCCCTGACTGATGAAGGTATTGGCAGCAAGTCTTGCAAACCTAAACAGAAAGAAAAGATACCTAGTGAATATATTAATTTTCTTACCAGTTAGCTTCCTAAAATTCACAGCTTTCCCTTCTACCCTAATTCAATTATAAAATCCCAACAACAAACACCACTGCTTATCAATATATCTCACTTATTATACAGATCCAATTTAAATGTGTTCCCTCATTATTTCCAATAGACAAAGCACAACTCTAAGAACTGCTTTGGCTTACCAGTACATACATACATAAGAATACTGTAAATCCCACACATTAATTCACTTTACAGAAAGAAAACACAGTTGAAGTAGATCTAAATCCATCATGGATCACACAAGGTGTCTACAAAATACTAAATACAAAACCTAAGAAGTACCTTTTACTACTACCTCCACTGGAAAGATGAGCACGAGCATCAAACCCAATCACAACTCCTCTCTTTTTCAGATCACTGAAATTCTTCTCAAGGTATCTGCAAAATCCCTAAAGACAACAACAAATCCACGTAATTAACCCAATCTTGATGTTTAATTTATCATCACATTAAGATAATTGCTAAGATGCTGATGTCTTAGGAAGCTGAGCACACAAAACATCTCATTGAACTGCTCTGGGATTTAGCTTGTCCAGGACCAATAAACACCAAGAAATTCAGAAACTTTCAAATCAATATTGGAAACCTGAACAGCACTTAAGTACTTTTAAAAATATCTGAATCAACTCCAAAAAGGAAGAGGTTACACAATTAGTCCAGATCACAGGATTTGAGAAATGATTCAGCTGTCTCAGGTCTCACATGAGGAAGAGAATAGCTGGCCAGCATTTCAGGTTTTTAACCAAATCTCACCCTTAATAATGACATCTCTTCAGCACATGATACATCACCACTCCAGACTGCAGTTATTCAAGGTTGTGGGTTTTTTCCCCGAGTACATCTACTTTAGGATCCATGTATGTATACAGACCTTCACTGCTTTTATGTAAATCCACGTCCAGCACACACAAAGCTTAGCCAAATGTTGGTTGCCTCTGGGGTTGTTTTGTAGTTGTTACAACAGCACTACCTGTTACACTTGAGCTTAACTGCAGCTGTGTATAAATTAAATTGCAAATCAAATACACAAAGTAACTTCTTTTAATGGTTTAATAGCATCTCTCTGCTTGTTTTCAAAGATTAGCACTCAGTTAATGATTACAATTTACATTACTTCTGAAAACTGGAAGAATAGGAGACAATTTGTAATTCCATAGACCACTTATTTGCTTGCCATAAAGGAGGTTCTTCCATTCATATAAACAACCAGTTAAGTGAGATAAAGTGCTGAACACAATACCTGGGTTGTCTGGATAATAGTCAAGTCATTCATGTGGGAAATCCCTGCTCCCATGGCAGCTCTGAGCCCTGCTGTGCCAAACTCCATCCGCGAACCAAAGTATTTCTGCAGTTCTCCGGCATTTCCTTCCGCAAGCAATTGTTTCACGATTGCGTAAGTTTTTGGATTCTGTTGATACAAAATTCGTATATTCTAAATGAGGTTTTGTTTAACAGAACTTTCTGTCCCAATCTCTGGATTTCTCTGGGGTTCAGTATCAAAACATGGCACAGAACTTCAAGAACACCAGAACTCCTGCTGTCTTCTTGATTTTAAATCAGTACAACCTCAAGTATTACTTATTTTAGATTTATCTCCTTAAGTAAACATGCTACCTGAACAGCAATGTGTGTGTGTATATACATATATATATATATATGTATATCACAATTTGGGATGTTAAAAGATTTCCAAGATGTCTATTTTAATGTTTTCTATTTTTAAAAACAAAACAAAACAAAGAAAAAGCAGCACTTCAACAGTTCAGAGAATTTTTCCTCGTCACAACACAAAAACTACACTAAACATTTAAGAAAGTCAGTTAAGCTAATAATTAAGAAACATTTGTTTTTTCTATAGCACTATATGTGGAGTTTAAAACAAATTAAATCATAACCTTGCCTCAAGACCGGCTAGCACCACAGGTAGCAGCAAATCTAAGCAGGCTGGGCAGAAGAGAGCTTCCAACATATTTCCAAGTAACGTTTGTAAAAATAAGCACAACCCCAGGATGAAAGCCTAGAAACTACAGCCAAATTCTTAAATAAAATTACTCAAGAGCTGCAACAAAAAGGCCATATCAGATTACTTGAGAACAGTGAGGAGTTTCTTTTACTGCTTTTCTTGGTATATTGCTTCCACAGATTCTCTGTTGTTAATTACTCTTTTCGTTTCCAGACTTAGGGAATTAGCAAAATCCTGTATGCCTCAACTTCTTAATGTAATAACATGAGACTTGTGAAGTTCAGTATTAGATTTCTGGAGAACTGATGAGCCAAGAGGACAGATGGCAGGTGGCAGACTCCTGACAACAGGATTGTCTGGAGAGGTAGCAGGTTACTCACTGCATGAGTGCTCCACCTTACTCTGGAGTACAAAGATTATCATTTCCAAAGGGACACAAACTTTGATTTCTAGGCAATTAAACGAACTCATAAAAGTCACAGACTTTACTATTTCCTGGATGGCCTAGGTATGCTAACAGCAAGGGAAAGCATATCATCCTAGGCAAAAAGAAAAAAAAAATAAATGTAAAACCATGTATCTTCTGCAGCTTCAGAAAATGTTGCAGAATACACAGAGTAGTAGGCATGTAAGTTTACACACAAAGGTATAAACATTCTGCACATCAAACTGAGACCAGAGTCGGGATGTCCTAACCACTGACCTGTGCACCCACTGCCACAGGACAAACAACATAGTTTAAATACATACTGAAAAAGCTAAAGAGCCTTTGGTGCTAATGAGTGAACTGCATCATGGAGAATAATCTAAAGAATTAAAAAAAAAAAAAAAGAAATCCAGCTTCTTGAGTGCAATCAACAATTAGGTACCCCAGAATTACTGATTTCCAGTGCAAAAATTACCAGTTTACCAGTCCAAGAATGTTGTAACTGACACTCCCTCGTAGGCAGCTTGACACAATTATCTATTATTATTGAGTAATTACATTCTGTAAGAATAAATATAAGTCTATGTTGTTATAGAATACATAGGGCAGCATAACCATGTTTAGGCTGTTTACAAGTTGACGTCAAGTTTTGCTTTAAGATCAGGCCTGAATGACACCATTCACATCCAGTTTTGTACACTACCCAGTCACCTTTTAATTCCTCTGTGTGAGCTTTGTGCACACAAGTCATGTCAATACTGAAACGAGCATGTTTTTAGGTAGATACTATACACATTTCTACGGGTGTTTGACAGACTAGAAGATGTAATGCCAATCCAGAAGGACATCGGGAGCCTCCTGCAGCTCTCACAGCCAAGGAGTTTTTTGTTTATTGTTAGAGGAATTTCCCAGGTTTGGTATCTACTGTGAAACTAGAGGGAACCTCCAGCTTTTTAAGTCTGGTTAAATATACATATCCAGGTGGCTGCCCAAGTTCTAAGAGTTCCAGTCCATATAACTTTCTAAAGAAAACTTGGTTGCATTAATTCACTTGATCCCCACTGCCTGCCTCCACCCCACACCAAATAACGGCAAAAGCCAGGTCAAGTCTGTTTAATATGGTAGAAGAATTTTTCCAGAAGTACTGTTATAATTGTTTATGGCTATATTCTCCTAAGAACCTGCCTTTTTTTTTTTTTTGGGGGGTGCGTGTGAAGAATGTTACGATGTCATTGTACAGCTAAGTAAAAAACTAATCTTGATTTTGGCTTTTTCTTCTGCTTAGACAAACTCTTCACAGCATCTCTACCAAAGAAAGACCAAATTGTATCAGAAGGATGAAGTGCTGGCTTTTTCCTTTCTTATTGATTCTCTCAGGTTACACTTTTTCTGCTCTCAAATTAAACCAGATGTGAGTATGCGAGTACCATTTTCTGTGAATACAATGGCAGGTGATTTAATACCAAGTTAATATCCACTAGTGCAATTAGCTTGAACATCACCTGGTAACACTCAAGTTATTTACTTTAATCTACACTACAGGAAGGCTCAAAGAGTTATCATCAGTAGAGGAGTCCCCACAAGGTTTTAGAGGAGAGGAAAAACTGACTAAACAGATTTTGTTTTTACTAAAACCAGAAGCTACCTTCCATTCATAATTCTGTGACTGATAATAGAAAGAATGAAAAAAATGCTATTACTGTAATGAACAGAGTGATGAAAACAGCCTGGTAACAAGCACAGTAACTGTTGTGTAGGTGGAAACTTCCAGTTAAGTCAGCAGGGCCACCATCAGCCATAAAGGCTTGCTCTTGCAGACAATTATTTCTAAGAAAAATGGGGCTTATCATCATTAAATATTAACCTATCTCTGCATGTCAAAAAGGAACTTTTTTATATCAGAGTAAATGGACAAGGGTTACATCTGATTCTTCTGTTGCTCAATAGAAACATGCAACAGTTCCCTGAGAAATTAAAATACCTCATCATTTTTGAGCAATCAGCAATGGGTATTGCACACTAGTCAATTATTACTGAGTCAAAGATGCAAGTGTTAACAGAGGGCTAAACTTTCAAAAGTAAAGATGCTATAAGGGATACTACATTAGATTTCCCAAGGGTTTGATAAAATAATCAGAATAACCAGTTGAAAAGAAAATTATTTCACAGAAGACAGGAATATAACTAATGCTGGTCAGGGAAATTAGATTTCTCACAATCAATTAAACCAGGAAAAAAAGGCACAAAAGCTTATTGTCATTTGACATGATACAGTAGCATTTTGGAAAAGACGACTAGTTTGGCTTGGCTCTATCATTAATAAAACCAGAACTAGGTAACTGGTCAGTTAAACAACTGCTTGATCTCTAATGAAGAATCACAACAAGCTAGAGCGTCTAATGATGTCCTTTAGAACTTGGAAAGAATACTAAAAAAGAATTATTATAGGTTTCCACTGATATTTTTGAAATTAGCAGATGCCTTACCAAACAGGTATGTGCGCTGCACAAAACTCAGAGAGCATTGTTGAGTGCCCAGCCTAGGGGAGTCACGTTAGTGACTGAAGGGGCGAAATGGCCAATACAGCCAAATGAACAAATTATATGAAGAGGGACATAAAAAATTCAAACCAAATGTGCCAATAGAGGCCTGCATCTCAGTGGAACCTGAAGCAGCAAGCAACTACAAGACCACTTCCAGAACACCACTATGACAAGATGTATCTTTAGGTATGTGGAAAACAGAAACACACAGAAGATTTTACTTCTGGATGTAGTGTTGTCAAAACCAAAATCAAAGATAAATCTCAACAGCAAGGGAAATAACACCTGAAAAAAACAGGACTGACAGCCTCTGCATTTCCAAGTGTTTTTGAAGTCAGCCCACATGTCTTTTGAGATCAACATTTTAGTAAACAAAAATTTGAAGGTACCAGGAAGTTAACACTGAGAGACGGGTAACACAGCAATGTATGCTGGCCTTTAATGATTTAAGTCTATCAACTGCCCTGCTACTGAAGCGGTTCGGAACAATGCAAGCCTTTTCGAAAAAGACGTTCAGTGCAGCTCAAAGCCACACTGAGACCAGCCGGGGCGCTTCTACACGAAAGCGGGGCTGCTGCGGCAGGTGCCGGAGCCGCAGCACCGGGCGGGGGGGGGCAGCGGCCC
>VXBI01001977.1:532003-633579 GCA_013397375.1 Toxostoma redivivum | reverse complement strand
AATAGCTATTCACGCTAATTACCGTAGGAAGCGGGGAATAGGAAGAGCTGTGATTATGAATATGTATCTGTTTAAATCTTTTGTAAATAAATAGACTCTGTGATCACCTGTGATTTTGCAGTGTGTATTAGAGGATGACCTCACAGCTGCTGCCCAGCGCTGAATAAACATAAACTTTCTAACTTTAAACTGTTAAAGAGTCTTTTGTCCGTCACAGTTGAGTATTGGTATTAGACCAATACTCATATTTTGGTAAATCAAATATCCCCTCCTGCTTCTCAGAAACCTCACGTTTACTCTCATTCAGAGCCTTGGGATAACAGAAATTATGAACCCACAGAAAAACTGACTGCTCATGATAGATTTATAATTTGCTGTGGACCTTTCACTTGCTATGGGCTTTATTACATCAAATGTGGTTTTCCTGCACCACAACTGTTTCTACTGCAACAATCAAGTTTATTTTTCTCCTGGCTGAATTGAATTACCCAGTAAAGGATCAAAAACCTGGAGGTGCAAAATGACTGAAAAAGAGATTTCTTTCAGGTTGCTTAGAAATACCAGAGCTGAGCATTACTTGGAGCTGTGTTTGAGAGTGCTAAAGAAGTGAGTTTGTAGGGCTTGGAAGTATTTTCTGTTTTCCTCCATAGAAGAGATTTTGTGCTGGCACTGACCCAGAACCACTGTCTGCCCTTGGCTTGGGAAGCAGCAACCTCCTGCCTCAGCTGCCCTCTCTGCAGGGCTCTCTGGTGTGGGCTACCAACCTCCTGGAGTGGCCAGCTGGAACAGAATTACTGCAACTAACGTTACATTTGTGCCACAAAATGTTAAATGAAAGTTCTCAATTTCTGTCTTACACAGTACCTGCTTTCTTTGATCATTGTGTATTATTTGGATTAGTCACAGCTGACATCGGGCACATTTTCTGTTTCCCAGGGCTTCAGTGTCTCCACATTTAGGAACCTGACTATGAGCCCATCCATCCATAATTATTAATGGAAAGTTAGAAACTCAAAATTTCTGTAACAGAAATGTCATGGACAAGAGAAAGATCTGAGAATACTTACACCCTTGAAATGAAATAATTATATTTTAGGCTGTTGTTTTCTTCCCATTAAAAACTCAGAACAGACATGCTTCTAAAATGAGGAGGAGGTGTTTGGTATAAATTAAATATCACCATTTTATAGAAATGACTGTCTGTATTTTTGTTCTCAAAAGTGTTTTTGTTACTTAGCACTCAATAGATCCAGTGTATTTGCATCAAGACCTGGTATTTGTCCAGTGAAGGATATGGAAACATTTGATTATCCTTGCACGTTCGATACTGAATGTCCAGGGCTGAAAAAATGCTGCAGCTCATCCAAAGGAGCAGGCTGTGTGGATCCCATGCCAGAGGGTATGTTACTGATAAATGCAACACTGCTTCTAATAGAAACATCCTTAATTTTCCCTCCTGAGGGTGGGAGTGGGCAGGAAAACTGTTACCATAGCTCTTCCTAAAACAAATATGGGAATCTGCCTTGGGTGGATTCCAGGATATTCAGCTTCAGTGCTTGTACCATGAGCACTGAGTGCTGGGTGGGTGCTGTGGGTCCAGCAAACCTTCCCTGGCTCCTCTCCTGTGGCATATGGCAAGCGAGGTCCTGGCTGGGGGCTGCTCGTGGGCCCCTCACATTTGCCAGGTTAAATCTTGCTTTGTTTCCTCAGAGCCTCCCTGAAGCTCTGTCTCCTTCTGTAGCACCAGACCTCAGATGACTTGGCTGTTTTATTTCCTACGCTGCAGGGAGGATGTTCTGGTACAACGTGACAGTGCTTGTGAAAATGGATTTTAATGAATTAATCCGGGTGGATTCCCACCTTCTGAATCATTCCCGCCTTTTGCACTCCATGGTATGTACAAAATCGAACTTTTCCCTCATTGTGCCCATGATTCTGTTACTCAGGGGCCACTCTTTGCTCCTCCTGTGTTCTGCCAGATTGATTTTTTTTTGCTCTATTTCTGATTATTTCTGTATTTCTGATTACAGAATGTCAGCTGTGTAAGCAATTCAAGTAACATTGATTTATCAGCTTCTTTATAAAATTTTTCAGGTCTCTTTCAAGGGCAATTTAAAGACATACTGAAATAAAAAGGTGTTTTCCTGCTTAAGTAGTGCTTGCTCCAGTTCTGTTTCAGTTCAGTTTTGGGCCTATGACAGACTGGGACCAGACTTCAAGACCTTCAAAGGTTTTCTGATATGAAATTTTAAGTTAAGCCTTTCCAAGACAAACCTATCTGGCATAATCTGCTGGCACTGATGGCCAGGAGAATAGAAATGATAATGACGGCATGGGTGTAATTCTTCCTCCTATCAGATTTTCCCTTCTCATATCCTAAGAAAGCAAGAAACCCTGGTCCTGTTGCTGTGTAATAGGGAGCAGGGGCAGGGATCCACCACAGCTTTTATATCTTAGTGTAAAACAAGCTGTGTGAAGGACAAAGACTCAGGAAATGGGGAGTTGAGGTGAAGCTGTTCAATGAGCTGTGTCCTACTCAGTGTCCTGCTGTCTGTTCCACTGACTCTTAATGCTCAGCCCACCAGCAGATCCCTTCTCTCATTCCTCAGCTGGGATGGCTTGGTGTCTCTGGGGTCTCTCTGGGGCTCTTAATCCCACCTCTCATCCTGAGTCTATTGCTTTGGCTCTTTTCCTTTCTATTCCCTTTGCCAGCAGTCCATTTAGCTGCTCAGAGTAAGAAGTGTTGGACAGCTTTATTGCAGCTGAATTGTCATGGGCTGTGTAATGCATTGTAATCCACTGAGACTTTGCAAAGCAGGGCTTTTCCCACCTCCTCCTGGGCTATTGCTTCTGCCAAAGCATTTTGAGGTCAGCTCCACACCCTCCTTAGCTTGGCATTTCTGTAACATAAATCTGTTGTGAATTGTGAAAATAAGAACTCACCTTGCATAAATGCAGGCCTAAACTTTACCAATTCGCCGTGCTTTCTGAATTTCTGAATTTCTGAATTCCAGAATCAGATTATGATAATAACCATTGCATAATTCACGTGCTGGGACATGACCAAGGTGCTCCTATGTTTGCTGCCCTGTTTTCCAGATCACTGGTGCATTGCAGCCCCTGAATGCCTCTGTGCACCACATCCAGAGCACCCGTGGGGACATCTACTCGGGGACAGTGGCCTCCCAGGTTCTCCTTGGAATGCACCACCCAGCTGCCCTGGCAGAGGTTTCCTCCTCCCTGGAGGCCATGGTGAAGCGCGTGTATGAAGTGATTGACGCACAAGTGCAAGGTCACTGATTGCAATCCTCATTTTAGGGGATTTTAGGGGGCCTCTCTTCACTTGGGATCTCATTTGTATAACCATTAATTTGCTTTCAAACATAGCACAGAGGATCTTACAAACTTTGCAAACACAAGGCTCTAACCTTTCTGTTAGAGGATGGAGAGTTAATGGTTATTTTGGAGTGAATAGTATGGAAGGGAACACTTCTGAACCCTAAAATTTATTTTCTCCCAATAACATAGTTTTTCAGATGAAAAATCAAATATGTGCATATTTGTAATATAATCATTAGTTGTATTAAACAGACTGTTAAAAAACCTGTTTTCTTGAGAAGCAGATATGTTCTGTTGCCATGTTACTTTCAGTAGTTTGTATGAAACAAATCATATTTATAGTCTGTTAATTACTATAGCATATTACTATGTACTTTCCAAATGTTACATAAACATTTTAATATATTAATTTAAAATATGTTAATCTACTTGTTGCTCTGCAGTTATGCAGAAATTAATCATAAGCACCATTTTCCTTCTTTTGTATTTACTCAGTCCAGCTTTCATTGAAATCACTGGGTAAATCCAAAGAATTGGGGCAAAAAGTGATAGGGTGATTACTGTGGGGGTTTTTTTCATTAGGTTTGGGATTAAATGTATGACATGGTATTTTTTATTTGGACTTAGATGTTTATTAATTCTTATTTATATTACAGTCTCACAAACTGTGAGTTCTACTGCACTTCAAGCTAACAAGTTAAAAATGGAGACATATCTTTCTACAAGGTTTTTAAGGGCCAATTGTCTAATTAAGAAAGGACATCTAAATTATTTTTACTTTTAACCTCATAACTAACTACTTGTGGCCCACAATGCAGACTTTTCTATTCAATTAAACAAGATCACTCAAACCTATGAAGAAGAAGGTGAAAAAGAAAGGCAAATCTTCACCCTAAATCTTCCATTTTGCTATATATATATATTACGATATTCTAAAACCTAAAAATCTAAGTTTTTCACCATGTGATATTACATACTTTTATTCAAATGACACACCTATAATCCTGGTTCTATAATTTAATTTTAGAAGCCTTCTCCACAGCTTCAGGTCAAAAGCAGTGTTTTCTTGGGGGTCAGTGCCTGTCAGCACAGAAAGTTTAAAATTCTCAGTTTTCAGGGTTCCAACAGGTGATAACACCCAGAATGGCTTTAACAGCATTACTGCAGGTTTACACTGAATTTATCATAGCCAGAGCCTAGTCTACACACAGTGCAGATCATTCTTGATGCTACTCCCAGTATCTGTGCAAGGTGTGTTGTTCTTCCTAGATGTCAATGAATGCTCCTATGCTGAATTCAATGCTTGCCCTGAGAAAAGCAGCTGTGTAAACCTGGAGGGTTATTACAGCTGCCACCCTCAGCATGAACATGCCACTGCCATCCCTCACTGGCTGAGCTCAAGGAAGGAAGGTAAGAAATGCAGGTGTCACCTTGGGAAGTGCTGAGGATGTTCCTGCAGGACTTTGTGCTCCTTTGCAGGAGTCACCTGCAGGAATTTCTGGAGCATGAGTGCCCTTTCTCCTCCTGTTGTGAGAAAATGCCACATAAACCTGTTACCTATTTCTAATGGAAATGCAGAGTATTTATTTCACAGTCTCTTGCTGTTTCCTCTATTTCTTCCTCAGCTCTCCTTGCTCACCTGCCAAAACCTAAAACTTCAGACCCTACTGCTTCTCAGAGCAAGTCACTTGTTGCCAGTGCACCTCCCCATTCTCTTGAGAAACAATTAATGGCATTATTTCTACAATTTTCTTTTTTCCTGTTTTGACTGCAGCCCGGACTCTGGTTGTAGGATCCACCCTGAGCTGCTGCACTGCTGCTGAGCCCTCTGCTGCAAGCAGCTGCAGTTTGGCACTGGCTGAAATAATTCCTTGTGGTACCAGTTCAGCAAAATATACTTATAGCTCATCAATGGGCCTGCTAATAGGCTTTAAGATAATGAGATGAAAAACTGCTTGCAGATTTGATGCTTTAGTTAGAAAACAATTTTACAATCCCTTAATCTCAAAAATTGGGATAATGTATTACTTTGTGCTTTTGTGATATGATAATACTATTATTTTCCATTTATACTACTTCTATTGCTGCTTTTCATGTGGAAAACATGAATAGTATTATTTTGGATCTGCATTCTTAGAAATACTCTAATTATTTGATAATATGATTTTCCCCTAGGCATTGTAGCATCTACTCCAGTAAATGCTGTTAACATTGGCAGTAGCTCTCCTTCTATAAGAAAATCAAGTCTCTTGTCCATAAGTAACCAATCTACAGATGCTGGGTGCTGTAAGTAACCTTGGATTTTAATAAATGTTGTCTTGATTTGTGATGGGAACAAACCTCAGTAAATTTGTGTTTATATGGGTGATCCAGTCCTTCAGGCAAGAGTTATAACGATCTTTTTAACAACACCCTGTTCTTCTGTGGGAGGAAATAGATTTAAGTTGTTCTTTGAGAGTTCAGAGAGACAGGCAAGATATGCTTGATCATCATCCACAACTTGATCAAAGCTGAAGCCAGAGGAATTAAACTGAGGCCCCTCTAGTGCACAGGGGAGTGGCTTTGGGGATGTTTGGCAGCCACCTGGCTCAGAGTGCTGGAAATAATTGTGTTCTATTAAAGCAATTTATGGAAACAACATTTTTTCCTTAGTCTAACCATTAGCATGGAAGACCTGAAGCTGTGGCAGCAGCATGCAATGGTTTCTGGGCTAGCATGGGGTGTGATGCTCATCTCACCTGGCCCCAGCTCTCTACAGCAGAGATCTCTTGTCTGGGTTGTCTCTCCTGAGCCAGACAGACTGGCTCTGCTGCAGGGCAACTCATCCTCCTCCCAGGAGAGGAATCATCCCTGAAGGGCCCTGTCTTTTCCCATTGACATGACAATGATTGCACTGGACTGGAGTGGAAGAACAGGTGAAGTGCTGCACACCACACTCCCCCAGCCTCTATTAGCTGGGCTCTGGGGGGGGGTTTTCCAGGATAAATCCAGGCAACCTTTGCCTGAACAGGTGCATTTTGATGATTAAAGTGACAGGAGGTGAAGCAGGTGTCAACACATGCAGAGTATCCAGAGTCACTCTTCCAAACCTAATCCTGTAGCTCACTGGCTGATTATTTACGTGACTGGAGCTTTGGAGGAGATTAGATTGTCCAGAGGAATTGTGGCTGCCTCATCCCTGGAAGTGTTCAGGGCCAGGCTGGGCAGGGCTCTGAGCAGCCTGGTCTAGTGGAAGGTGTCCCTGCCCATGACAAGGGGTGGAACTGGAGGATCTTTAAGGTTCTTTCCAACCCAAACTATTCTGTGATTCTATGATTCAACAGAAATGCGTATAGTAAAAGGAAATAAAAAGGTCAAACATTAAATCAGTCACCCCAGTGGGATGGTTCATGGATGAGGAGATCTGCTAATGTGAGAGGGGCAGATTCTGCCCTCATGTAAAGAGAACCTTACCCTATTGCCTGTCAAAGTGCTTGTCTGTAGTGGATTTAGAACTGCACAAGGCTTTAAAAGTGAAATGTTGCTTTTTCTGTGCCAACTCTTCCTGGGACTGCAACAGATCCTTCTGCAGTTACAAACCATCGAATCCTCAGCGTTACCAGCAGCAGCTTTGAAATGTCCTGGCTTGTCAGCTCCACTCTGAACCACACTTTCCAAGTCCGGGTGTCCAAGGGCAATGAAACTGTGCAAAACCTGAAGACAGAGGAAATGCAAATGGATGTGTCTCACCTGGAAGCAGGTGTGATGTATTCAGTAGAGATCAGCTATGAAACTTGTGGAAAAACCATTATCTCCAGTCAAAATGTTAAAACAGGTAAAGAAACACTTTAAAATACATACATATATATATATAGTACAGTATATCTCTATCTCCTCCCTTCTCCTCCTTCCAGCCCCACTCACTTGCAGTTCAGCAATGATCCTTTGGTCGCCACTGAACATTTCCCACCTTCTTCAGTACTTTTTGTCTCATCTACTCCAGCATTTATCCAACCCAGAATATCAGGCAGCAGAGCTTTGGCCTTAGCTGATAAAGCAGTGCTGGAGCTGATTAGACTATTACAGATATCAGACTAAGATATAATGCTTTTTTAAAAATATATTTCTTTGGTGCCTGGCACTGCTTTCTGCTGCCACCCATCTCCCAGCAGGCCTCGTTTTTTCCTGGTTGATGGCTGTGGCCAGTGGGAAATACAGGCAACTGGTTTGTCAAGGGCTCAGCTGAGCTAACAACAGTGCCCAGAGGAAGGGCAGATTCTGCTGAAAAAAGGATTAAAGGGAATTACAAGGACTGAGTAATAAAGCTGCAGACTACCTGCCCAGTTCTATTCAAGTAACTGCTGGTGGGAGCTTCCTGAGGCCCTAGTGTGTTGATCAAACATAATTTTGCTTTTTCTCTAGTCTTACATTATTTCCTAAGCCTCCATGCAAATAAAGAAATAAATTTCTCCCCCTTTTTTCAAAGAGCAGGCAGTGAACTATTTATTACTGACCACAGTGGGAATGCTGCTGTTCATGTTTATCCCTAAGAGCCTTCCCTTTGATGAGATGAGGGATGACTCCAGTTTGGGTCAGAAGGAAATTGCTCCCTTTGTGGAGGGAAAGTAGGAGGTCTAGTGGTTATGAAAACAGAGGGCTGAACTTCAGAGTATGAAGTTGGAGGCCTTGGGAAAAAGAAAAGTTTTCCAAGGATCAGTCCAAGGAGTAACAGCCTCAGAGTGTTTATACAGGACAAAGCAGTTAGAGATTCTTTGGCTCTTGGTTTTGGCTCCTGTGCTCTGTACAGTATCTGTCAGGGCTCACCACACACACATGCACAGCTTTTAGCTGTATTTTCAGTTTAAGAATATATTTACTATCCCCTCTACCAAGATCAGGAAAATAAATAAATAAAAACTGTGGCTGGTGGGCCAGAGGCAATCCAACCCTGGGTGTAACTTCAAGGCAGGAGTTATGTAGGGCCAGTCCCAGGTATGTGTAAACCCACACATAAAGTATGTGTACACCCAGTTCTCATGCAGTTAGAATTAGGAACCAAAATATCTCTTTACACCTGATAAAAGTGCATCTTCTCAATGTGTCAGAAGCTTGTAGGAGCCTATTGGCTTTATTTTTTTTTATTTAATACCAAACTCTCTCAATCTTGTCCTCCTTTCTTCCATCTTTACATCAGTTTTAACTGAATCTTTTCCTACTTTGTCAGTGTGTTTTAATATTGTGTCCTACAGAGGCCAAGATATTTGATGTTACCATGAGGATTCTCAACTACAACTTCACTGATGATTTCCATAATTCCAGCAGCTCAGAATACGAGGAATTTTCAAAACTGTTGCTTACAGAGGTAAAATGACTATATCTCTGGGTAATTTATATACATTTTTTCAATGTAAAATTTATTTAATCTAATAGAGGATTTTAGGCCTGGATGAAATATTCCCTCAAAATCAACGTACTATTTCCTGTGACCTTTCTTTATAATAAAAACAAAATTCAACTGCCTAGATAGATCAAGTCCTTGGCCTTGTTAGCAAAGAAGCCAGTGAGAATTTTCCCTTACAGAAGAGTGAAGGAATTATAAATGCAGGCATGCAACAGGGGCTCCTTTCCTTGGATCTTTAATTTGGCAATAAACTCACAGTAAATTAACTTGAGGCTTTTTAATGGATTATTGAAATGGCATTCCTGGCATTCATTTCAGCACAGTCTGCTCAATAAATGTCTCACTCCTTTCAAAGCTCTTTCTTCTTCCAGGAAAAGTAGCTGGATCAGGCTTTCCTCTTCAGCCCCATTCCTTGGCTGCACACGTGGCCACTGTTCACAGTCAGGTGAAATCAGCCAGAAACAAAACTTGAGTCACAAAGTCTGGTGCCCACTCTCAGCTTCCAAAAAAAAGGGGAGGTTTCAGGTGGAGCAATCCCCTACAGTTTTGCTGCACAGAGCAGGTGCCATAGAGAGGAATTGGAATCTCCATCCTAACAAGGCTTCCCCAAAACAAAGAGTGACTCATAATCACATGTGAATTTAAATGCAAGAGAAAAACCCAAAACAATAATGGAGCAATACAATCAAGGGCAGCAGAGAAGAGGAATTTGCCCAACAGAAATTGTTAGTTGAACCTCCTCACATGGTTTTATTTCCCACAGTTGCAAATTGTTCACTTTTGTTGTGTAGGAAGATTTTGGTGAGTGAGTCTTCTCTGAGATTAATGCAGATTGGCTGCATTATGGATTAATGATGATTGGCTTCATCAGCTTTGGAAGAAAAAGGAGCCTTGCCCATCTGTGTTGCTTCTGCCTCCTCAGGTGTTTGTGAGCACCACATCCCCCTCTCATTTCTTCTCTCCTCATTTTCTTGCCTCTCTACCATGATGTGAGCTTAGACCAGATAAACAGCTTGTTTGTAGGAATCTTTTCGAGCAAGCTCTGCCTGAATGGGAACAAAGCTGTGCTGATTTACAGCTCTGCCATTCGTGCTCAAAGGCACGCTTTGAGGTGGATGCAGGAACAAAAGGCTCAAGCAAGGAGCTGCCTTCTAGACATGTAAGGTAAAACTGCCAGCTCCTGCACAGCTCAAATATTGACAGCAGTGTGCCAGCCTCAACGTTCAGAGTAATGCCATTTGTTCAGCTGAAGTGACTGCTCACTGGTTTGGTAATTAACCATGATGTAGTTGTGATACTGCCTTGAAGCTTGGCTGTCTCAAACACATTTTTTGAAGCTATCCACCCCCATTTTTCTTGTCTCTCATCCTGAGGTTTCTTTGTTATTTGATTCGGCTGCAGCTGAATTTGAACTGAGTTTCAAATGCTCCCTGGGAACTAAAGCCATGCCCACACTTGTAAATGAAATAAAAGGTATATGTGACATACAGAGATAACATCAAGGCTCTGCTGCATGCACTTACCCCAATAGTTCAGCTCTGTTGCAGGCAAACAGGGCCAGGAGCAATTCTGCTCCCTTGAGCCAAAATTTGGAACTGGTTTGTAAGACCAGTGGTCAGATAGGTACAGCTCTCAAAGGTATCATAGAATTATATAATCACAAAATGGTTTCGGTTGGAAGAGACCTTGAAGATCATCCAGTTCCAAACCCCTGCCATGGGCAGGGACACCTTCCACCAGACCAAGTTGCTCAGAGCCCTGTCCAACCTGGCCTTGGACACTGCAGGGATGGGGCATCCACAGTTTGTCTGGGCAACCTGTGCCAGGGCTTCACCAGCTTCACAGTAAAGAATCTTTTCTAATATCTAATCTAACCCTAGTGTTTGTCAGTTTGAAGTTATTCTCCCTTGTCCTGTCCCTCCAGGCCCTCATAAATAGTCTTGCCTCATCTTTCCAGTAAGTTCCCTTCAGGTACTGGAAGGTCACAATTAAGTCTCCCCAGAGCCTTCTGCTTTTCATGCTGAACAATCCCAATTCTCTCAGCCTTTCCTCTCAGCAGAGCTGCTCTGATCTTGCCTCCTCTGGACTGGCTCCAGCAGCTCCACAACTTTCCTGTGCTGGGCCCCAGGGCTGGAGGCAGCTCTGCAGGTGGGGTCTCACCTGAAAGGGCAGAAATCCCCCTCTCCTGCTGCCCAAACTGATTTTGGTGAAGCCCAGCACACAGAGGGTTTCTGGGTCCCAGTGCACCCAGCCAGAGCATGTCCAGCCTCTCATCCACCAGCATCCCCATGTCCTTCTCAGCAGGGCTGCAGCAAGGAGATTCACATTACTTTGTGCCAAAATAAGATTTCTGAAACACTTTGGAACTTCTCTTTTTACAGCATCTTCAATGTTGTGTTTATATAAATATTTAAAGAGGTACCTGTTGGCTCCCTAATTGTCAATGCCTCTCTCCCTTTGCTCAGCTTGAAAATTCATTTCCACCCAACATTTCTGCCTTGTACAAATCTGGGAAGCTGAAAGTGCAGATTGAATCCCTGGCAGCAGGAAGCATCATTGTGAGGCTCAGAATCACCGTGCAGGATCCTGAGTTTCCAGTGGATGTCTCCACATTTGCCCCAGTGCTTTCCCACCTGCACAATGGCTCTGTGCTTGTGGTGGATCAGCAAAGCACTGCAGTAGAAGGTAATTTTTATTATTTTTTCGAAGAAAGCAGTGTTTGTGTTTTGATCACGTGCAGTATCAACAATATTCTTCATAAAACAGAGAAACAAAGACATGGTTTGTTGAAGAGAAAACCATGATGTGAGAATTCTTCCAGGGGTTTTATCCTTAAGCCCAGAAGGGTCAGACAAAGGAGCAGTGGCTGTTCCCAGGTACCTGCAGGCACTGCTTCTCCTCACTGTGTTTAACCCAAGTGGAGCCCTTGGTCTCCCTATTAATTTTCCTCCCTCTTCTCTCTGTCCTCATCTGGAAGTTTGCCCTGTCTTTCTTGAGCTGAATAGCAGACAGGATTACTGTGGAATATCTGTAGCCTTTAGATACACATGCCCTCTAGACATGTGTATCTAGTTTTGTGCTCCAAGACTGAGGGACTGTATTTGGGCCAGGGTTTAAGAAATCTAACATCTTCACTCTAGAAACCCAGCCAGAGGAATTCCCAAATGTCCTTATTGTGAATAAGACTGAAGAAACACGCATGGAATTTATGTTAAACCAGGCCTTTCTTTGATCTTCAGTAATCACCACTTTTATCTTCAAAGGACTGAGTTCTGTCCTCAGGTTTCCCAGCTGGCAGAGACAGCAGAGTTCAGAAAGTTGCCAAAGCCAACAGAATGGGTTATTCTTCTCTCTTGAGGTACTGAGCCTTTCTGAGCAGGAAAAGCTCCATTTGGAGTTGCAGAGCATGTGGAGGTTAAGGAGAACAGGACAGGAAAAATACAGGAGACAAATATCACAGTGGCAGCTGAGACTGAATTGCAAGATGCTGATGTGTGCCAGAATACTTTGTAAATGTTATTGATCCTGGGACCAAAAGGCTGAGGAAGAAGAAGGCAATAGCTCTGGACTGTCACTTTAGCAGCAGAAAACCAGGTGGCCACTAGCACCACATTTATCCAGAGGCACAACACCCCACTCCTCCTTAGAGGCTGAGAAAAGGGGTTTATTTCTTAGCTCTACCCAAAGAAGAGTTTCTTCAACATGAGTTTCCTAAGTGGAAAATAAGGAGTGAAACACATGAAGAAAGGATTTGTATAATGGAGTATTTTGCTTCCTGACCCCAGAGAGCCCCAGGACATGACTTTTGGCAATAAGCTCACCCAGATTCTGCCCACTGGATCCTCCCTGCAGCCTGGCCACTACCAGGCTTTGTGCTTGGTTTAGTGACATTCCATTCAACTGTGAAAAGCAGGGATGACAAGTCAGAAGGGACAGCACAGCTGAAGGGAGTGGACCAGATCTCTTCAAAGATTCATAAATTATTAAGTTTATTGCTGTGATGAATAGAGACAATAAAATCTGTTATGTGGGGCATGGGAAGAGAAGAGAAGAGAAGAGAAGAGAAGAGAAGAGAAGAGAAGAGAAGAGAAGAGAAGAGAAGAGAAGAGAAGAGAAGAGAAGAGAAGAGAAGAGAAGAGAAGAGAAGAGAAGAGAAGAGAAGGAGAAGAGTCAGGCCCAAGATCCTTCTAGCACAATGTCACTGCCTCACTACCATCCAGGAGCCAATTCCTGGAGAAGGCATCACCTTCCACTAATAATCCCTTAGCCAACAACTGTTTTCAGCTCCAGGGCTCCCTGAATCCAGAGAGATTTCTTAGGGTTTGTTTATCCCCCATGAATCTCCCCCATCAAATCATATAACTCTTTAGCATCTGCAACATCATTTGGCAAGGAATTTCAGATTTTGACTCTTTCCATGTACCCCTCACAGGTGTATAATAGGTAATCAGAATGAACATAAAGGCAGCTTTTTAATAATTTTTGGACTAGGACTGTTGGTTGAGGTGTGTGTAGGGAAGTGCCAAATATGAAGGGCCAGAGAGGTGCCAAGAGTACAGAAAGAGAGCTCAGAGCAGACTTTGGCTGAGATGTGATGGTTTAGAGAGGAAAAATGTGCAGTGTGTGAGTGTGTATGTGTGTGTGGATGTGCACAACTGATGCACCAGCCAGTGCCAGTGTTTTGACCCGATGCATGATTGAATGTGACCATCAGAGGTGAAGGAATTTGCTTAAAAAGCTGTGCTAAGTGAGGAGAAAGGAAACCCTCAGAGACAACGGAGGCAGTGAATGTAAGTGATTTGGCAATTAGCATCTCTCAGATGGTGTTGGAAGCCACCAAGGGTCACAATTATTTCATAGCACAGTTAGGAATTAACAAGATTTCATCTCTGGTGTTCAGTCAGTCCTGGACACTTCTGCATACCCTCTAAGTGGTTTAGGCTGGAACATAATAGGCTGGCTATAGGCACATGAAATTGTCTAATGGAGACTATCATGGGCACAGCAATTACCCAATGACAAAAAAAAGTAAAAAGAATTGAAATATTAGCTAGAAGGAAGGAAAAGCAAGCAGAAAGATGAGTGCATGTATGTACGGGACATTCCTTTGTTTCAGAGAAATAATCACCATCATTAATCTGCAGGTTTGCAGAACAAGCACTTAGGTTAATTTTTTACTCAAAACAATTTTCCAGCCTCTGATCAGAATTATTTGTCACAGGACTCAGTTTTCAGCCTCATTTGCTGCTCTCCCTCTCTCAGGGCTCTGAGGCAGCAAAGGTGAATGCACGAGGCAGTCACACAGGGCGGGCTCACCTGGGAGTCACAGGAATTATTCCTCTCCAAAGGACTAACTCAGCCCTTGCACATTTGCTGGAACAGGGTGTGAATGGCAACACAAGACTCCAGATACAAATGCCTCAAAATAGAAGAGACTCAGCAATAAAATAGGTCTATAACTGCATGAAAAAGTGTCTCTAACTGATTCAGAGCAGCTGAAATGAGACATAAGGAACACCCTTAGAGCCTCTTCATGCATTGATGAACCAGGATGTCTTTTCTGACACTACCAGAAGGGGGGTCACAGTTTTACAGCATTACTTTTAAGTAGAAAAACTATATAAAAAGAGATTTTGCCCTTAGCACTTCCTCTGTTAAGAACAGAATAGTGCTTCCCCTGGGAGTTACTAGCATTTACTTTTTATTTGAAGCAGAAAATTATTTAGATTAAGTCTCCATTTAATGTTGTATCTCCTGGTAGCTAGTGTAACATATCTATTAATTACCTGATATATCTGGAGGTGCTATACACAGAACTTGATATAGTGAGTGATTTTGATATAATTGTAGTACAAACTTACAGCAGTTTTTCACTTTAAATATGTTTACCTCTAAAAATAATTATTTAAAAAGTCTTTACACAGAGAAAATACTTTTCAGAGTACAAGAACAAGAGAATAACAAAACAGATAGTGTTCTGCATTGCTCAGAGCTTGGCTGACATGTAAATGGTGAAAAAGGAAAACCACATAAGTAAATTAAAAAAGGAGTACTTAATGATTACTTCTATCTCAATGCAGCCAGCAGGGAGACTCTCTGACCCTTGTTCTTGTTTTGGTCCCACAGACTGGGATGAATGTGCTTCCCAAGCTGAGAATGACTGCTCTGTGTTTGCAGAGTGTATCAATTTGATGGGCTCCTACATGTGCATGTGCAAGACAACCATGGATACCAATCCATCCCGACCTGGAAGAAACTGTGAGGGTGAGAGAAAGGCTGGCATGTAGTTAGGTTTGGGTTTTTTTTCAGTCATGAAACATTGGAATAAGTTGTGGGGTTTTACAGCTGCTTTTGTAGCATCTGTTCATATAATTGCACCTCTGCAGTCTGTGGCTGAAGGGGTAAATGTGACCTGTCTCTAACAANTTTTTATTAAAAAATATATTCAGGTGAGATGTCTTTGAGATCCTCCTTGATAAGCCTGATAACTGCAAGGACTACTTTTCCCTCTTTTGCTATGTCTGTGGCTAATTTCCTCCCACCAAAGTGATCCACAGTCTTGCCAACCAGAACAGGAGACCCAGGAAGCAAATCTACTTCTTTGAGTTGGCACAAACCAGCTCCAACCCCATAAAAATCCTGTGTTCTGCTACGTGTTCATGAACTTTTTGAGATGCTGCCGTGGGTGGTTGAGTGGCCTTGCTGCCATTTTCAGGCCAGGCCTCCTCATGCAGTTTCAGGCCCCATTTCAGGGTGTGTTTGCTGTGTTCCAGGTGAGGTTGTGGATCCTCTCGCTGAAACCATGGCTCCTGAAAGAAGAATAAGCACAGACTTTGCTCTGGAAGAAGGAAGGCCTGCAGGCCCTGCTGCCACTGCTGCCACCACCCAGACCATGGCTGCTGCAGGCCCCAGGCCAGGCCCTGTCACACTGCTCCCTGCTGCGCTGGCCCTGAGTGACCAACAATCATCCCACAGTCCCACCAGTGCTCCTCTAACCCCCTGGCAGAAAGATCTGGCCCCACAGATGGGTTTCAGCAGGAACAGCAGCCCCATGGCCACGGGGGTCACCCCCAGCAAGGCACTGGCTGTGGGCATGGAGGCCACAAGTCCATGGCAGCAAAGCTCAGCAGCCAAGGCTGCTCTCCCAAACACACCCCTGGGCACAGCCAGGCAGGAGCAGCTCAGCTCAGTTTGGCTGTTCCCAAATCAAACAAGCCCAGCTGCCAGCAGGACTCACACAGCTGCTGCTGTGCCCCAAGCCAGCCCTCGAGGTGGCCCTGACACAGCTGTGCTGGCCACACTGAACGCTGACATTCCTGCCACTCTGGGAGCAGATGGAGAGGTGGGAAGGGACAGCAGCTCTTGGTCTGAGGGACACGCCAAAGCCTTGGGGTCACCAGCTCTGCCAGGCACCTCTGCAGCCCCCAGCCCCAACCACAGTGAGTACCCATCCCATGGGATCTGCACATGTGGGAATTCACCTGGGAGAGAAGCAAAGCCTCACTTGTAAAAAGGCATCTAAAACTATTTTTTTGTGGAGAGCTAGGCTGAAAGGATAGTGCAGGAGGGAATCTTCCCCAATGACTTGCAGCTGTACTGATTACCAAGGAGTGGAAACATCTGTATCTGCCCAATGAGTTTGGGAGATATAAAAGAGTGGCTTAGCTGCCCACTAGTTACAGTTTGAGTTGGAGCTTGAGCTGCAGTTTGGGATGGAGCCTGGCTGTGCCGTGAGGAGGTCAGGGACATGCTGTTGTGCAAGGGACAGACAAGAAGATGTTGTGGGGGACAGTCAGTGTAAGGTGGCTGGGAAAGGGACAGCTTGAGTTTAGCCAGCCTTGCAGAATGAAGGAAGCAAGGAATCAGTACTGTGGGAAGCTGCCTATAAGAAAAGGAGTCAGAGTTACCTGAGAGAGGTCTGTGAAAGAAGTTCATTAAGAAAAGGCATGTAAAGCTTTCCACATAAAGGACTGGTGGTGATACCAGCCGTGTCCATCTCAACATAACTGCAATATTTTTTCAATGCCAAAATTATTTTCCCGGTGCCTGCAACTTTTTCTACATCAATAATATTTTCTGCAGCAATTGGCACTTTCTCTTTGCTAAATCAGCTTGTGAAAGCAATTCCTCTTCCTGGCAATTTAGCAGTTGCTTTTATTGATGTTACATTTCTTCAGCTCCAGGAGGAGGAAGCACATAAAAGAGTGCACTGAGTGTGGCTCATGGCAACATTTGCTGCTTGTCCTTTTGCCACACATCCTGGTTTTTCCTGCAGCCTCTGGCACCAGGACACAGCAGCAGCAGCTGTCTGTGGAGTTAATTTAGGGAGGAAAAGGACCTGCCTTCCCATTCCTCTCAGCAGAGGATGATTAGTCAGAGTCCTCCACAAATCCCCTGTGAGGCAGGAGCTGCCTGGAAACCTGGGAGACACTGCTTCAAGAGCTGTAATTGAGAGCAACAAGGCTGGTGAAGGTTTAATCTGTTTGGGTTTGGGCAGATGTGTTGCAGCTAATTAGGGGATTTTTTTCTGTTGATTGGAGCTGAATCATATTTCAGAAAGTCAGATTGGTCTTAAAATTACAGTTTTGTTTGGAATAGGAATGCTGCTGTCTCTGCCCATCAGTAAATGTATTTTTTTTCTGTAATGTGTCACTGTTCAGTTTGGCTATTTCAGTTTTGCCTCTGCTTGTCTTTATTCTGTCTTTCATGCCTTCCACATCTCTCTGATCCCAAGTCACACTTCTCTCTGCTCTTTTATCTCCCCCACCGCTGTGATCTTGTGTTCCTGGTGGTCTCCACTTACCCAGCCCCACTTTTGTTGCTCCCTCATTCCTTTCTTCCTGGAAAATGCCTTTTTCAGCCATATAAGGCCAGTTCTGCTGCTTCTTCAGCTTCTCTTGTCCCCCCAGCTCTTCTCACCACAGGTCCTTTCCTGCCTGGTTTGGGCAGCTGTATCAATGCCTTGTTCAGCTGCTGTCTCCCCTTCTCTTAAAAAAGATGTTTGGGGTTTTTTTTTATGAAAACAGAGATTTTTANCGTGTCCATCTCAACATAACTGCAATATTTTTTCAATGCCAAAATTATTTTCCCGGTGCCTGCAACTTTTTCTACATCAATAATATTTTCTGCAGCAATTGGCACTTTCTCTTTGCTAAATCAGCTTGTGAAAGCAATTCCTCTTCCTGGCAATTTAGCAGTTGCTTTTATTGATGTTACATTTCTTCAGCTCCAGGAGGAGGAAGCACATAAAAGAGTGCACTGAGTGTGGCTCATGGCAACATTTGCTGCTTGTCCTTTTGCCACACATCCTGGTTTTTCCTGCAGCCTCTGGCACCAGGACACAGCAGCAGCAGCTGTCTGTGGAGTTAATTTAGGGAGGAAAAGGACCTGCCTTCCCATTCCTCTCAGCAGAGGATGATTAGTCAGAGTCCTCCACAAATCCCCTGTGAGGCAGGAGCTGCCTGGAAACCTGGGAGACACTGCTTCAAGAGCTGTAATTGAGAGCAACAAGGCTGGTGAAGGTTTAATCTGTTTGGGTTTGGGCAGATGTGTTGCAGCTAATTAGGGGATTTTTTTCTGTTGATTGGAGCTGAATCATATTTCAGAAAGTCAGATTGGTCTTAAAATTACAGTTTTGTTTGGAATAGGAATGCTGCTGTCTCTGCCCATCAGTAAATGTATTTTTTTTCTGTAATGTGTCACTGTTCAGTTTGGCTATTTCAGTTTTGCCTCTGCTTGTCTTTATTCTGTCTTTCATGCCTTCCACATCTCTCTGATCCCAAGTCACACTTCTCTCTGCTCTTTTATCTCCCCCACCGCTGTGATCTTGTGTTCCTGGTGGTCTCCACTTACCCAGCCCCACTTTTGTTGCTCCCTCATTCCTTTCTTCCTGGAAAATGCCTTTTTCAGCCATATAAGGCCAGTTCTGCTGCTTCTTCAGCTTCTCTTGTCCCCCCAGCTCTTCTCACCACAGGTCCTTTCCTGCCTGGTTTGGGCAGCTGTATCAATGCCTTGTTCAGCTGCTGTCTCCCCTTCTCTTAAAAAAGATGTTTGGGGTTTTTTTTTATGAAAACAGAGATTTTTATTTTTTTTTTTCAAGCATAAAATTAGCTAATTTTAACTGACAAAAAGCCCCATAAAGGCTGCTCCCAGTTGGAAAAAAAAGGAAGAATTCTAGACAAAAGTTTTGTTTATAAAAACTTGTTTTATATTCTTGATGAATCAAATATCCAGCCAAATGCTTTTGCTGGGAAAGAAGCTTGTGAAGGGCTTATGCCTAAGGAATAACAGCAAGAGCCTCCAGAGTGGCATCTCACTAGCCCAGGGCAAGAAATTCAGAGGGCAAAAGCCCATGTTTGGTGAAGTTTCATATGCAGCTCCTCCTTGTGGCATCATCTCTGACCTAGAGGCTCAACCTCAGCCAACTCTTCATAGTCTGGTCTTTTAAATACCAGGGAGCTTTTTTATTATTATTTGAGAATTGTTCAGAACTTTTCCCCCTCTCCCTGAGAGAACTGAATGTGTTTTATCCCCTAAATACCTGTGTTCACATGACAGGACAAGCCATGGCAAAAAGCCATCAAAAAATCCTTTGATCTGTCAGTGGTGAGGATTCATTTGGGATCAGAATTATACTGGGATAAAGAAACCCTCCTCCAGTGGCCTGCTTCAAGCTAGCATTTCTTCCCTCCCCTATAAAGCTTTACCTATTACTATTTCTTTTCCTCCAGTGCCTGTCCTAGTTCAAGTGATTATTTTCCCAACTTGAATGTAAAGTGGCCCCGAGAGTTTATGCAGACTTTCTGTTTCAAAGTAAGCAGCTAAAATGGCAGATTAAAACTGAATGTGGGAGTCTGACAGTCTCAGAGCTGAAACCTGGTGCCTGATATCCTGTGGAGGTGCAGTTGGGTGTGTGCAGGGAGGAAAGCAGGTTTCTACACCAGAAAGTAAAGACTGGTAACCTGATTTAGAATTTTAATCTGAATCCTTAGCCAGATGATGAAGTTCCTGAAGATTTTGGTGAAGACTATCCTGTATTTATATAACTCATTGAAACATTAGGTTTTGCTGTGCCAGGAGTGATGGTTTGTTAGGAGCAGGGGGCAGGGCAAAGGCAGTTTGCTGGCAATGGTCCCAGCATTGGATGATTGCAATCATCACTTAAATGGATGCCAGGGGCAAAAACCATGCACTGAAGTCCTTTCCCTCATTTCTGATCACTTCAGTGTCTGTAGTAACAATGCCAGACCCAGAGATACTGGGAAACACAGAGAAATCAGGAAATAAACTCAAATGTTTGAGTCTGCCTTAATGTCATTCAGCAGATGTGAGCTAGGGGGGGAAGTGTACACCCTGTTGGGGTTCATCTCATGCTACCTCAGCTGTCCAAAGTGTAGATGTCTAAGCTCAGGCAGCTGCCCAGCCTTCTTCTGAGGCTGCAGGGAGGATTTGGTGCTGCAATGGTTTCTCTCTGGAGGGAATGGTGGGACAACCAGCTGAGCCTGGGAGAGCAATTCCAGTGCCTGAATAGAGCACCATTCCAGACATCCCCCACCATCCAAGGCAGAGCTGGCAGATATGAGACCTACAGGAGGTCAGTGTATTTCCTAAGAGTCAACTGGGGCTCAGATAGGGCAGACTAAGATGCTGGATGATTTACTTTCAGACTTTGGGGTTTGGGCTACATTTCAGAGGGCTGGCCTTTTGCTGCTATGAGTTGATGCACTATGGCCAGGAATGCTGGACACTGTGACACACCTGTCCATGGAGACTGCAATCTATAAAACATGTATAGAAGTTGTGTTTTTTCTTACCTTGCAGCCTTCCAGAATCTTAGTGGCACAGTTCGGATAACAAGCATGGAGTACTCCCCAGGCTTTAGCAATACAAGCAGTGAGGAATACCAAACCTTTGCACAGCTCTTTGTGGATGAAGTAAGTGGTGAAGAAGGACATGACCTGTTACCTGTCTCAATAAAACCCTGTGTATGCTCTTGTACCCCCGAAGCCTGTATAACTCATGTGGGTCCCTTGACACACCTGTAAAGTTTGGCTTCCTCTGACTCCCTGAGGCTGCAGGATAAATGTGTAGCTGTGTTTTAGAGGAAGATCAGGAATCTGGGATTCTCTGGTACCTCCATGTCCTTTCCTTATCATATCTGGTTATACTGAATTATTGATCTCCTCCAGGGGTGTGGTGGAAAGTTAATGGAAGTAGCAAAGTGCTCTGATACCCTTGCCCTGAACAGCACTATCCTAATTAGCTGTATGATTATTATCCTTTGTAGCAGTACCTCAAGGCTGACAGTTCTTGTAATCATCTTGGATTTTGTGGCCCCATATCTGGAAAGGGAGTGGTTTCTTCAAAAGTCACCTCTGCCCTCACTTCTAATTAGAGTGCAGGATATCAAAGCACAACATGATATCTGCTGTGCCTTTAACCCTCTCAGGATTCTTGGGCATTGCCTTTGACTATATCTAATATTGTAGTGAACTTGTTAGAAGTTTGTTCTTTCTGGTGCTCCCTCAAACACATCCATGCCTGGAAAACCACTGGTTATGCTGGGCTGCTTTATTGCCTCCCTTATCTCTCCTTTACTGTCTGTGTTTTCAGAGGCCTTGATAAGAGTGGTGATAAATCCATCACTGGCAGTTTGATGGATTTTCAAATCCTGTAGAGGCCTCCCAAGACTTACTGGGGACAGAGTCATGATGTGCCACTGGAACACATCTGGCACAGGCTGGTCTGGGGTCACAGACAGCTGCAGGGAGGGAAGGGGGTGATCCATTTATCCTTCTTGGACACCAAATCAGTTTCCCAGTGGTCATGACTGGTTTGCACCTTTCTGGGTGTGTTAGTAGAGCACAGCTTTCCTTGGAGCTGTTTTGGCCCCGAGTTGTCACATCAGAAAAACTGTGACAAAATGAGAGTGATGTGATTAGCAAAGCGAAAAGGAAGCAATTCTCCACTGACCTCTCTCTCATTCAGCACCATGCTCTGCCTGAGGCTATTTCAGAACAGCACAGTATTGAAATGGACTGAAATTAATGTATTTTCTCCATTCAGATATCTTAGTCCAGAAAATCACAGGTACTAATATATTTAGGGAAAGTTATAAAATAGTTGCATAAAGGAATAAAATGAAGTTTTTTGTCAGTTTTATCTGAGTCTCAAATTTTCAGGCAGAAAATGATCACTTGTGATTATAAGGAACTAACTCCTTTTCCCAGCACTCTGGTTTTGTGGATCAGCTGGAGAGGTGTTAGTGTTGATTCCTTCTACCTCAGAGCCACTGTAAATGGACTATAATTGCATAGCTGCTGTAAATAATATTACAAATATTGTATTTCTCGATGCTTAAGAAAATTTAGGAGACCAGAAATATCTGTATATTTTCTTTTCAGGTTATGAAGACCAGAAATGGATTTTTTAAAGTAAATGAGGAAAGTTTTATGAGCTTTAAAAGCACTCTCAGGTTCCAGTTAAATACAGTTTGCCAGAGATTTTTTTTTTAAAACCTCTCTGGAGTCGCAATCTACAATTCAGAGGATTTATAAATCCTAATGTGTATAATGTTCCTTATCCCCAGCACTTAAGTGCCATGTGGTTAAATTGGCAGCACAGCAAATGGAAATATCATCTTTTAAATAATGAGAAGGAGGTAAAGATTTGATGTGACAACCTGCACTGTCATTGTCCAGGCCAGTTCCATCACCTTTCTTGTAATGCAACTTAAAAACAACATAGCTAAAGGTAAAAAAGTATTTAAGTCTTGGGATTTGTTCAGCTCATGTTTTACAACACCCCAAGAAGGATATTATGGCTTGTCCTCAAGAAAATCAGTTGGGAAAGTAAAAGGTTTGAGTTGAAAATACATTCACTGAGGTGCAATAAATTCCAAGTGGAAAGCTTGTTTTCAACTTGGGTGTCTTAAATTTAGCTGAGTGACAAAAAGTAATAAATGACAATGCCTTTTGAAGGTGACCCCCTAACTTGGAAGGCACAGAGCCTGTGTTTGTATAGCTGAATGCACCTAAAATTATTCGAGTTGAAGCTATATGAATGTGGAATGAGTATAGGAACAGGGATTAAGGAATTTTCACTACTCTGGTTTAATTGCACCATTTTGTTAATTTGAGTTTATCCACCTCCACATCCTGGAAGAGGGTGATGGTGGCTGGGCAGATGTGTGCTGTGATATCTTCTCACTGAAGGTGCAGCCAAACCACAGACAGTGGGGAAAAGTTTTGGGTTTTTTCTCTCTGAGTGAAAAAACAATCTTCAAACAATATTCCGTTCAAATTGCTGTACCTTTCACTTACTTATTCCCAGTTCCCAGACTGTCAGTGCATTCCTTACTTAGGTTTCCTTTGTGTGCTACAGAAATTGCAGACAATGACACACCTGAAGATAATTTCTCTTGTAAAAACCCCCCATACTCAAGGGTATATTGAATATTTCTTTCCAAAAAGTTTCATTCCCCCCCGACTTTTTTCCTAGCCCTGCTTCATCAAGCATTATTTTGATAACCCAGGGTGTGGTACTTGCTGGGATACCCAGGAGTCTCCTGGATAAAGGGTTTTATAGTGTCACCTAGTGGCTAAATACAAATACTATGAATGTGCCCTGACACTATTCGAGCTCTGGGTCCTGCTTTGGGAGGAAAAATAGGAATAAGGATAGAAACAAAACAAGCAAACACTGTAGCCAGGTGAGGGTCAGGCTCTGGTCACAGGGAACAAGTGACAGGACAAGAGGGAATGGCCCCAAGCTGGTCCAGGGCAGGTTCAGGTTGGACATCAGGAGAAATTTCTGCATGGAAAGGGTGGCCAGACCTTGGAAGGGGCTGCTCAGGGAGGCTTGGAGTGCCCATCCCTGGAGGTGTTCAAGGAACGACTGGATGTGGCACTCAGTGCTCTGGCTGGGGACAAGGTCTTGGAGGTCTTTTTCATCTCAGTGATTCTGTGAAAAAGAACAACTAATAAAATAAAGTTTTCAGATAGGGAAAGAAGATGAAATCAGGGTGGGCTAAGAGGATGTCACAGGTGTCTGTATTTAATGTTGAGGAGTTCAGACAACAATTATGAAAGCTGAAAACTTAGGTCTGACCTCCAACTTTTCAGTACCTGCTTGAGAAACAGCAGAAAGAGAGAGTAGAAGGAGCCTAAGAGGTCCTGTCTTGAAAGGAGAGATGTGGTGTCTGACAAGGACAGTTATGTTCTGCCCAGGTTTTTAGAGGGGAGCCAGCTGTCTCCACCCTCCCAGCTCTGCCTGGGGCACCCCAAGGTTTGCTGTGTGGGACTTGCAGGCACATGGGAGCTGTTTCCAGGGGCACACAGGGGGTTTGCTCTGAGCCACGTTGCCTTGGCACCCAGCACGAGAAACACATCAGCTCTGGTGACTCAGGGAAGAGCTGCAGGACATCTGCAAATCCTGGTACCATCTGCAGGGCTGGGTAATACACAGCAGGCAGGGCACAAGGCTGTGCAAAACTGTGAGAATCCAGCACTAAATGCACCAGCTCTGTGTGGGGGTGCAAGGGAAACAAGGCTACTCTCCTGGTGGCTCCCAGTGCTTGCCTCTTCCCTGGGCTCTTCCTGGTGAGAATCACTGCTAGTATCCCCAAGAATTATTACACACTGAAATAAACTGTGCCTTAAACTCATGGCTGAAATCCAGCCCTGCTGCTCCAGATATTTCCTGCAGAAATCAGGGAGAGGAAGATACAGTTGGAGGTTGTAAGAGCCTGATGGCGGCTTCAGCCAGCTCTTAAAATGTTTATTGCACAGACGAGGTTACAGCAGTTGAGGGTCGTGGGTGAGCCCAGAGCTGCTGGCTATAGGCAAGCTGTGTGTCCTGAAGCCCCTCTAATTCTGGTTACAATGCATTATGTACTTCTCATTACAGAGCATCTTAATACATGACTACCAATCAGCATCATACACAACACCTTTTACATTTACATGCAACCTATCCAAACTGCTAAAATTACCATTATTATGTTAGTGACTAGCCAACCATCAAAGTTAGTAGTTACATGTTAAACTTTGGGACTTGTTCTGCAGTGGAAATTTCTGACATCTTTTCTCTACTTGCAACATTGGCTTTCTTGTTTGCCTGTGAAAATCCTTTTGTTTGGTAAAAGCATCTTTTGTTTGAGGTGGGTTTATCCTTTGCTCAAAGCCATAAAAGCCCCTTCCAACTCAACTTGCTCTTTGCCCTTCTAGTTACCCAGTAAGACTGGCTCAGTAATTATTTTCTTCTATATCAAAACTTGCTTTCATTCCTACAGAACCTTCTGCACAACTGTATATCTGTGCAACTCCTCCGTTAAATTCTTGTCCTTCCCAACAGGAGGTGGCCACAGTGTAGCCTCTACCTGGCCCCTTAATACCCTGGTCTGGGCATTTAAAAAGGGGTGGGTTTTCCTTAGCTCTGGTGAGAAATCAGCTGTAAAAAAGCAAAGCTTGAAGGTCACCTGCTCTAAGTTGCAGTGTTGCTGGGCTGAGAGAGCCCTCTGAGGCAGTATGGAGTGTCAGGAGCACCTTCACTTCCACCAGCAATTCCTTGTATTGGATTGCCCCTCTCCCCAGAGGCATTTTGAGAGGCAGAACATGGGAGCTTCCCTGCACTCTCCTCCCTCCCTTTCTGTTACCAGAGGCAAGGGCTTGTGCCAAATTACAGATATATCTTAATCACTTGGCTTGTTTAATATTCCTGGTTAAATATGCACCACATCCTTCAGCTGCTCTGGAATGAAAATGTTACAAAGGAAAAGGTCAGTTTGCTGCTGCTTCCCTCCAAAGCAGGAAGCACAACACTCATTTCTGAGCAGTGTACACAGCCTGAAATGCAATTGCTCCATCTGCCCATCCCCACATACATTTTCTTGTTATTCCAGGTGCATAAATCTCTGCCCCTTGAGGTGCTCCAGCAGATGGATGCTGGTCTGATTAAAGTGCTGGTAACGGGTGTTACTAATGGGAGCACAGTGGTAAGTTTCAATTTGCTGCTTGCAGAAGAAGTGGATGTCCACCATGTCATCAGCACTTTTTGTGAGGCCTTGGAACACAGCTCCTACTTCACCATCGACAGGAGCAGCCTCTCCATACACGGTGAGGAGCAGCTTGTGCCCCAGTAATTCTTCAGAGTCAGGCAGATGATAAAAGCTATTATTAATCTGTGTCTTCTGAGGTGAAAATATATGTAAGACACATGGATGAAAAGCCTTTCTCTCTCCTTGTACTGCTTCTGCTTATCCATCCAGTAAGTTTTTCAGAGAACACCCACAGATAACATAGGAAGTGAGGTACCACTGATCCAGAAGTTCAAAACCAGTGATCTTTTTGACAATATCTAGAATCAGTTTTACAGAGAAAAAGGTGAGGAGATGTTAGAGGTCATGGGTTGAGGGGTTTATACCAGTGAAAATAAGTCCCTGAACACAGCCATAACTAGCACTGCTTTAAATAATTTAAAAACACATTACCTTCTGCTTTGCACTGATAATTTTCCATGAAATAGAAATCCCAGAAATGGGCTGAGGTGAAAGCCCACACTTTGCCAAGTCCAGCATGATGGCTGATTGTACAACTTCTTTTATATGTAATTGAAGTACATAACAAAAGACATTAACCTCCTGACTGAGAGCAGCTGAATTCTATTTCAAAGTTACCTCTGAAAAAGATACCAAATACTGTGTCCCTGACATGATCCATTTGTACAAAAATGTTATTATAAGCTGTCAATTAGAATCTCATGCAAAATTACTCCAGAAACATTTTTATGCTCTGCTCTATAATTGTTTTTTTGCCTGTTACACTCACAGGTGTAAGTCTGGAAAGTTACATATCCTGGTAATTAGTAGGATCACAACAATCTTGTGGTAGTGCTTTGTAGAGTGCCTGTCCCCCTCAAACCTGGACTAAAACAAAGGGTTTGTTTCAGGGACAGGTCCCCAAAGAACAGGTGGCTGGTTCTGCTTTCTGAGTCCCACTTATGATCTGGTTTGCTCTGGTTTTTAGACTTTGGAAAGACAAGTAAAGCATGTTTTTTTTTCTCTCGAAAGTGAAAATTTTGGCCAGGTAAAAATTAAGATAGCAACTGCAATCTGGACCAGTCACACAAGCCTGCTGGGCATTTACTCAGCATCTCCTCAGAATTGTGAAATGGGGGAAAAACTGAGGAGGCCCTGGGGTTAGAAGCATCCCCTTGGGCAGTTGATCACCTTAGGAATAGGAATGTACTGTATTAATATTTAATGCTGTAAGGTTCTTTTAACAGTTCTGTTTCTCATGTTTGCCACAAAAATTAGACGGGATTGACAAGATTCTCAGTGATTTTCATTAGCAGTAGCAGAGGGGACAAAAGAGGCAATAGAGAAAGTAGCAGAAAGTACTTGATAGGTGGTTTGACCTCTGTATGGCAGCAGGGAGGAACTGCTGGTTACAAACTGCATTTTTGTATGAGCTGATTCATCTGGCTTCTCTCTTTCTCCAGGTCATTTGTTAGCTGATGTATAATGGGTCTTTAATTTCCTAAATTCTCTTAGGCTTCTTCTGTAATTTATTTTTGGATTTTTAACCATGATAATAAGGAACATTTTTTACTGAAGTCACAATGATTTGTCAATTGATACCATCCTTTGTTCAGTTTTAACTGAGATATTAATGTGATAATAAGCTTTTGTTTTCCTTCCTTTATTGTGTAAAGCAGTGACTTTCATTTGGGGCATTTCTGGAAGCTGGGCAGTTCCATAAAGATTTATAAATGTGTACAGATTTTATATATTGCTCAGGAAATAGGTGGTATTTTTATGTTTAAGCCACTAAAATTATTTAAGAGAAGTTTTCTGCGATGAGACACATTATTTGTGCTTCTCTGCAAATGGATTTATTGTCTCGATTCTATCTCAGCCAGTGGTGGGTGAATAGTCAGGGTGTAACCCCAGACCTGTGCTGGATGTTAGGTGTTTGACACACATATTGATCTGAACCTGTGCTTCCCTTTTCCCTCATTTTTTTGTTCCTGGAACCATTACAGATTGCCACTGACACATTTGTTCATCTCTCTCAGGACACACATGCAATAGGGGGCTGCCACGTGAGATTTGTCCCATGCATCCCCCAAAAGGAGTTTTCCAAAGCACTTAAGGTCCCATCTTTTGGGTAGTAACTGGTCACAAATGGGGCCTGTTTTTTTTAATCAAACTCCTGTTTATTCCCCCAGCCAGAACTGGGCAGTCTCCTACAGCTCCAGGCAAAAACATACAAGCACTTGTTGAACAACTTCCAATGGGGGGGATATTGTGCAAGCACTGATCTTCCAAAAGCTCTGTGTACATGTGTTACACACTAATTATTGCAGCTGCCAGGAAATAAAGCACTTCAGCTTTACTGATGGACATTTCAGGTGTCTCATGGGCTCCTTTCTAAAAAACACCCCAGCTTTAGCAGTAAGTAGAGCAGGTTAAAAGAACAAAAGGACCTGGTTTCCTTCCAGTAACTGTGAGTTTCCCCCTAAGAGTTTGCTTTTGCCTAAGACCAATCTGAACATGTAAATGACAAGAGTGCTTTTGTTTTGGCACTCTTCAGCACTTCCCTTCATCCAGAAGGCAACAGTGATGGATAAGAAACCTGTGCACAGCACCATTTTACCTGTGACATCTTTGCAAACTTCAGCTCATGTTTCCTCCCCTGCTTCACCGGACTTCTCTCCTGCTGAGCACAAAGCTCAGGAGGACACCAAGTTCTCCAGCACAATGCTGACTCCTCTCACCAGAAATCCCATGGCATCTCCTGATGTTTCTCAAGTGCCTCCAGCTCCCCTTGTCAAACCTGCCCAAGAGGTTTCCATTAAAGATGCAGTGAGTGTATTTTGTGAAATTGAGAGGATCATCCTTGCCATCCAGAAGAGATTCTTGCAGCAGAAGTCTATCCCAGAGAGTTCCCTGTTCCTGGGGGAGCCTGGCTGCAATGTTAGCACCAGCAATGACACCCACGTCGTGCTGCAGGCAGGCTGGAGCGACTGTGGCACCCAAGTTGAGACCGTAAGTCCTCTTATCAAGGGAATGCCAACAAGCTCTGGAGCACTTTATTTCTCTTTCAGGAGGGGAGAGGCAGTGGCAGATCCTTAGCTAGGTGTGCAGTTTATTAGTTGCTGAACTTCTTTTGGAGAAAGAAATCCCCTTCCTGTGATGGACAGTTACCTCTCGGTGTGCGATGAGAAGCACCAAAGAGAAGGGGCATCCTTGAGGCCAGGCAGCAAGACTCATGGGCCTCTCCAAACTGACAGTCACTTCCCATGCCTCTTCTGGGTTCCCTGTGCAGCTGTCTTTTCTTAAAATTAATTTTATCATCTCATGCTGACAAATACTTTTATAGCTACCAGTAGTGGGGACAAAGAGTGATAGCTCTCTTTGGATCCCAAACCAATGGCTATGTTCAGACCATGCCAAAGAACAGAAACTCCCTTCTGGAGCAATGACCATTGCTAGGGAATGATCACTGCCCCATCCTGGAAGTGTTCAAGACCAGGTTAGATGAGGCTCTGGGCAACTTGGTCTAGTGGAAGGTGTCCCTGCCCACGGCAGGGGGTTTGGAATTTGATTTTTAAAATCCCTTCCAGCCAAAGCTGTTCTGTGATTGCATGCTATGACAAAAAGGAGAAGGAGGAAGACTGGGGTGTTTGCTTTGCTTTCCTGTACAGCAACAAAGATACTGGAGGTTTAATCTGTTTGATTTTTGCTGTCAGGAGAACAGCCAAGCACCTGAAGCTGGAAAGCTCTGGTACAACCCTGGAAATACTGATGTGTTTTCTCCTTCCTGTGCTGCAGAACATGACTACTACTGTGGTGAAAACCACACTTCGGAATGATGTTTCTGCACAGGGAATAATCCACCACTTGAATGTTGCCAGTCCCATCCACTGTGTGTTTCAAAACGATGTCTTGGCTTCCTCTGGGTACACTGCAGAAGGGTGAGGAACAACTTCTCTGTTTTGAAATTCTGCTGTGTGGCTGAGTGCTGCTGCCCTGGGAAAACCCCCAGGGGCTGTAGCTTTATCCAGTGACAGCACTGGGAACAGTCTGCCATCCTGGGAGACCTGTGCTCAGAATGATGCCTTAAATTTTAGCTTTTTATATTTTCAGATTCTGTACTGCATTAGTGTATAACTCTGAACTCCATATAAAGTGTTAGTGAGCTCTCTTCACAGTTTGGTCAGACAAAACAATCCTTCCAGGCCTGAGAACCAAGGACATCTCACAGCCTGAGGCCTGAAAAGTATAAAAGCAAACTGGGGGGAAAGCAAACCAGGGGAATATGTCTTCATTACCTGAAGCTATAATTGGACAATTAACCTCTGATATGCAAATAGACCAAACTTATATCTGTCTGGAAAACTCATGACCATCGTCCATCATGGGTGTAGCCTCTGCAAGTTCCTGCACTGCCCAAGGGGTATCTGTTAAAGGCCTTTAATAAATATCCACTTTATTCTCTAACTCTGTTTAGCCTCTGTTCTAGGTAGCCAGTCTAAGGCATCCAGGAGATCCCTGCTGGGTGCTTCTTTCCTACTCCAACTAATGTGCCAGCAGATCCAACCAGCTTGACCTTTACCTGGCTAAACCACAGGTGAAAATAAACCTTTGGGAACTGCTGGTTCAGGAGTCAGAATTCCTGTCTCCTCTTTGCCTTCCTGGGCAATCCCTTGTAGCAATAACAGCATTTTCCTACTTTTGGAACATATAAATTGTGTATCTTTCCACTTGATGTGGGCCTGCAGATTGCTATGTGGCTTCTGAGAATGGCAGTTTTTATCCCCCCCACAAATCCTTTTTTGGCCAACTTGAAAAACCAGAAGATACATCATGCAAATACTTTTTTTGTTGTGGAAGGCCCCACCTTCAAGAAATATGGAATCAGAGCCACAATTTACGGAAAATCAAGGCTGTGCTGACAGATAATGTGACAGCACAAGCCTTTCTTTCATGGGGAGTGTCCTCCCTTCATACAAGTGCACCTCCTCTTTCCTATCATCGTGCTTAAACTATTGGCACCAAATCCAGTTTCTGTTTCCTAGCCCTGTCTAGAGATTGTATTTTCCATTCTATTTCCCAGCAAAGTCTTGTCAGGCCACTTTTGTTTGAGCTCTATAATTTTCTCATGCCTTTCACTTTCTGTTCAGATTTTCCCTGTCTCATTTTTTTTGGCTCTTCTCTTCTGCACTCAGCTTTTTCTGTCCTTATTTTGAGCTTTCAGAGAGCTCATAGTCTTGTTCCCCTTCTGCTCCACTCAGGTATTTCTCTCTGCCCTGTTTGAATTGCTGAGACCACCCTTTGGATTTTCCCACGTGTGTTTCCATGCTCTCTACCTTCCCAGCTGAAAACTTGATGCATTTTGACCTTTCCTTTTGAACAGTGTCCTGCCATCCTGGACTACAGATAACCCTTCACTGTTTAAATATATAGGAAAACAGGCACCGATTTAAGACTTGCAGAACCTTACAGTCAAATTTGTGGTCTTTAAAGAAGGATAATTAATTTTTCAGACTTTACACCATCTTTGAGGATTTGCATGGATCTGGACATTTCAGAACAGAAATGCAGCTGTTCATTGGAAACTCCCCAGTCCCCAAAAATTTCAGTGTCTCTGCCAGTGAGGATGTGCTGATCGAAGTGGGGATGCAGAGGGCGGACAACAAGCTCAAGGTGGTTCTCACTGACTGCTGGGCCACTCCAACCAATAATTCAGTGGATCCGCTGTCATTTGTTTTTATCAGCAACAGGTACATCAATGCCATTTGCAAATACCATGAACCATACCTTAGGTCTTACAGTGGTACTGACTAATAATATGTTATATTTTAAATGCCTTTTACGTGTGTCCTCATCATTCACATGATGAGAGCACATCTCATCCTTTCTATTGGCCTGGTTATACCTTCTTTGAACAAGAAAGGTAGATATGAAAAGGGATTTCAAAGGGCCATGTGGAAGTTTTTTTGAGTTTGGTTGTCTTCCTTACAATTTTATGAGGGAATTGTGCTTTTAACCTGAAGAAATCACTTGAAGTTGATTTTGGCGGTGAGTAGTGAAAGAGCATTTGAGAAGTGGGTGCTTTATCTCCTTCTCTATGATTCAGAGGTTTCTCTGTGGTTTCAGCTTTATCAAGAGCTTATGTACCTCTTGTCCACAAAGAAATATGTTATTTAATTCCTCACATATAATATTAAAGCAGCCTCTGGTGACAGAAGAGGTTTGTTCATGTCTGGATCCCTGATCTCATTCCAATGTCATTTTTCTTAGGCTCACCTGCCACCTTAAAATACAGGATAATAATTTTGCTCAGTAACAAAATCTAGTCCTTTAAATTTGATAGTTTTTTTTTTCCATTTGTGTTGGGTGAAGCCAAGTTTAAATCCTTCTTTCTGCTACTCTTTCTCTTCTCCAACTCTCCAACCACTTCTCAGTCTCCTGTTCTACCTGGCTACTGTGAGAATAAAGGAGCAAACAGCCCCTTAGCACCTCTGCACTGCCACAGCTGCTTCATGAAGGGTCCATTCCTAAAGGAAGGAAAGTCTTAAAACCCAAGTTCTGTGCTATAACCAAAACCTGCTTTCTCCAGCCTTAGCTGCTCTGTGTGTTTTTTGTCTCCCTTTTCAGCTGTCCCTTCCCAAATACTTACACCACACTGCTGGAAAATGGGAATTCGAGCAAAGCTCAGTTTAAGATGAAAATTTTTTCCTTTGTCAACAACTCTGTGGTTTACCTACACTGCAGAATTCGTATTTGTATGGAGTCACCAGGAAGCACCTGCAGGACTGTAAGTGTTTTGCTCTGATATGTTATTTCCCTTCCCCCAAAATATATTTTTCTCAATGCTACGTGGAGTCCTACAATGGAATGGAAGGAGTAATGTTTCCAAACATGGTTTAAAAAAAACTCTTGAGGTTTCCTTTGTTCTCTGCTGAGAACAGAGAGGAGTGGGGAAACACTAGAACCACATGGAAGTGTCAGCTTTTCTTGCTGTTGCTCATCCTCCTAGAAAAAAGCATGGAGCTTGCACAGAGTTGGACCTTTCACTTGCTTTAAGGATGACTAAAAAGCAATGAAATTAGGCTAGTTAGAAAAGTAATAGCTCAGGTGGATGAGTCACAAAATAGGAACTCCCAGAGTGGCAGTGTCAGAAGAATGTCTGAGTAAATTTATATATTTTCTGTCCTTTTTTTCTTATCCCCTACAGATTTGCTTCTTCAACTTAGAGTTTAGGTGCCAGGAAAGGAAGCTCAGTGTCAGAGCTGTGACTTTAATAGAGTTTATTATGGCTTTTTAAAGCAATAAACCAACCCATGTTCTGATAAGAACTGAAGTTTTTAATTGTCTGTGCAACAAAGCATTGCATTGTTTCTTTTTACTTGCAAGTAAGTGATACACAGCTTTATCTAAAAATGCATTGCTACCAGAGAAATAAGGAAAACTTTATGTGATGTCTTTTTTTTTTTTTTTTTTTCACTAGCAGACTTTTGGGAATTGTCCTCTTCCTCTGTCAACCTTCCTGGCTCTTTTTCTATCAAGGATGTTTTCATTAGCAGTTTGGTGTTCCCCCATTGTTTAACACTTTCCTCTAGCTCTAAATAACACAGTTTAAACCCATTATAAAGCAAATGATCTCTTCCTAAAGGATTTAAAAAGGCTACCAGAAGATGCTTGTTTCCTCTTGTTTCCTTTCTCAAAGTATAAGGCTTCTTTCAAAAACAAAAAACAACAAAAAAGTAGGGACAGGAAACATAACTTACAGTGGCAAGACGGCTCCAGTTTTTGCAGCTGAGTATGAATATAAATATATATAAGATGCATTGTTCTTTCTTCTATGCAAAATTTAGCCCTATGTTAATTCAGTATCTTCGATTGAAGCTAAATTGTGATGTGGGGAAGACAAGTACCAAGCACATCTACACAAGGTGAGCAATGACTTTTACAAAGAAAGGAGGAGGAGCTGCAGAAGGTGCAAAGATCAAGGAAGATTAGCAAGAGCTAATATTGTAAATAATGTAAGACGGCTGGCAAAGTGCTCTGGGTCTGGGATCTGACCCACTGATCTGATACTCTGGGGAATAGTGACTTGCTTCAGGGCAGGTTTAGCCCAGCTCTTCACCCACACACTCGATACTTATATCTTGTGTTATTTCTTCTTAGTCTATTTATTTCTTGTTTTCTCTGTGGAAGAGAGTAAGATGCTCTAAAGTTTAGAGTTGGAAGGAAAATGGACTGGCTGAGGAGAAAAGTAGTAAGAAATGAGTAAGAAAAATGACTTTGAATGGGAAGAGGAGTGATATTCTACCACCATGCAGATGTTTGGTAGAACATGGCTGCTCCATGGCTATGTGGAAACAAAAATTCTTTGCCATCAGGGAGCAGCTACATAAATGTGTTCTCTAATGGATCCACCTACCTGGGAAAGCTATTTGAGAGCAGAACAAAGTCATAAATATCCACATGGGTATTTTTCTGGGAACTGACGCAGCTGAAGACACTGTTGCTGGCAGTGGATTGTAGAGGTTTTCCAGTGCAGCCAAACTGGTAACACTGGTGAGACATTCTGGTATAAACAAGCTGGTAAGACACTCTGCTGATTTTACTGGTCATGGTATGATGCTGCCATTTCTCTGGGTTTTTTTGTGCCCTTCCAGGAGAGCCACAGTACCCTTTGAATAATGCCAGTAGGTTTTGGTTCCCTTCAGGGATCTTTAGGCTACGACTTAAGACAAAAAGGCAGCAAACAAAAAAAAAAAGGAAGTGCACAGAAAATGCCTGTGCAAGTGCTGCTCACACAGAGCTAAAGCAGCTGATCCCCAGCCTCCCATAGGACAGGGATTTCAGCCTTGTATTTCCCAGATTAGTGGTTCACATGTCACTGAGGTTGTGGGTAGCTTCAGAATGACACACAGCTTGGCAGGCTATGAAAGCTGCTGCTGCTTTTGCTGGTGCTGATTGCAGTATCTGCCATGCCTGTCATGGGCAGCAGAAAAATCCAAACAAAAGTGCTTGCAAAACCCTGGTATTAGTGATACATTTATTCTCCCATAAGGTTTCTCTAAAATAAACAGAAAGTTAATGAAAAGGTTGTCTGTGTGAAATGTCTATTCATAGCAGTGTGTTCCAGTGTGACTAATTACAGATTTTATACTGATTTTTCCCTGATGCCATTTCTTTTGGACTTCCTTTTGGTGCTAATTTCAGTTTAACAGAGCATAACATTAAGAAACAAAAGCCCAATGGTGAGAGCAGCACTGGGCTTCCACAAGCTCATCAGGAAACTTTGTATTTTGAATTAATAAGCCACATGACTTGTTGGAGTTTGAATTGATTATTGCAGAGATGCCATGCAAGGGCTCGGCTCCTGAAGGCTGGAGAAACCATCGCCCTGGACAGAACATCCTGGGGACCCCTGTTTAAATCAGCTGGTGAGTTGTGAACAGACCATCATGCCAAGATTGTTTTGTGCTGGCAAAGGAAACTGAAGGCCTTTGACACACAGGCTTTTTGTGCCCCTCTATATTCCTTGGGAGCAGGCATTCCTGCTGGAGCCACGTGGCAGCGTGGAGAAGCACGTGTTCTCCTCAGAGCAGGGACCTGTGTCAGGTTGTCAAGGGAATGTAGAAAGGAAGATAAAGTGCTTTTGTGTGCCTGTTTGCACAGGGCAACAAGTGCAACAACCACAAAATCAAACAATTATTTCAATTGTAAAGTGTGAAAGCAGAGTCGATCTCTCTGAATGCAATCGGTTTTCCAAGTGTTTACACTGCCGTTAGTTTGCAATTATTTTGGGCTCTGAAGTCCCAAATCAAAGGATGTAAGAGATTTTATTGTGTTTCCTTTGGCTCCCTGGTACTGACTTCATTACCACGGTGAGGGGAAGTGGCAGAGCACAGCACCCTTGGTTAATTTGGTGCAGCACAGGTTAATTGAGGGCAAACACCAGCACCAGGGACAAGCAAGGTCTAATTTGTTATGCACCTGCTTTTTCTGCATTTAACCTGATTGATGCTTTCAAGAGCACCTGTGGTCTCTCATGTTTTCAGTCATTTGTCCCCCTCCAGCTTTACATTTATAACTTCGCAACATAAAACATTCATTGAGAGTGTTTCAGCTCACCAAGATCAGAGTCTTAACTCATGGGTACCATGGATAGACAGTTCATAATGTTCTTTTGGACCTAGGAACTGGTTATGACTTAGAAGAACATATCTTTCTTCCACTACCTGGTCTGTTCAAACAGGCCCTCAGTGGTCATTTCTAAATTAGTTCTTAAAAATAAAAAATAGAGCAGTTAATGCAGCTTCTTTGTTTAGCTCTTACAACAAGTAGCACCCATTCTCATTTTTGCTGGAGATCCTGATGCATTTCTAATTTTGAAAAATGGCCATTTCCCAAAAGAGCCTCTAGTGAGGGGAGCTTTCTTTGGGTTGTCCTAAATTGATTTCTAGGCAAAAGTGGCACTTTTGGATTCTGTCTCTTATTTCTAGTTTGGATAATCACACCACATTTTAAGTGATCTACATCTCTGTATTGAAGGGGATAACATTATGATGTCAGGTAATTACAGGTATAAGTGCTGCAGTGAAACAGGGAAAACTTTACCTGCTCTGCCAACACTTGGTTTCTACTACTTTATTCCTTTGTTTAATGCTGAAATTTAAAAATGAGACTGAATATATTACACAGCACTGCTTTGGCCTGTCTTGGAATGATGCCCTGGGTGCACTGCTCTTCCTGATGTCTGTGGTTGCCAGCAGTGCCCTTGAGCCAAAAATCTTGTCTCTAATTGCAGGCATGTGTGCAGTAGTATTTATCTTCTGTTATACCTCAGGTACCACATAAATGCTTGGCAAAACAAGTGATGTCCTGAAAATGTAAGCAAACAAATACATGTTTTTGTAGGTGCATCAAGCCTTTGCAGGAAGAAACTATAAGAACTTGTACAAACATGAAGAGAGGCATAATAATAAAGGGAGAGGGGTTTCTGCTTGCAGATTTGGACAAATATATGGAAGTGGTTAAAAGGGAATCAGGAGAACTCTTTCTGTCTATGGTGCCTTGGGAGGTGGTTGGCAATGTGGGACTTGACTCTTGCCCACACTGGGACATTTGGTTTGTTCTTTCCTTCCCCTCTGAGTCTGACTGCTCTTCCAGCAGAGCACAGGTCTGCTGCAGGTGCTGTGCCCTGTCTGCCAGACTGGTGCAGACATTGCAGACAGCCTTGGGCTGCTCAGCTGGCTCTAAATGACTGCTCAGTGCAGCATTGAGCCCGTGGTGACCAAGCCAGTGTCACTCCACTGACCACCCCAGCCACATCTCTGCTGGCTCAGCTGGCAGCTTAGACACCCAGGACACACAGAGAATCCTTCCCCAAATACTCTGTGTTTGAAGAACAGTTACATATATGATAAAAGCAAGTAAAGTAATTTTTATAATCATAGATGAATGGAGGCAGGATTAAGATAGGGGAGTGCTTAATCTCTAAAGTACTTCTGAAAGTAAGGCAGCATTTTAAAAAGTCAGTAATAATTCTTTAATTCTTACTTTAGCTGAAAATCACACTCATGTCTGAAGAGACTCTACACTGGTATTTAAAAAGAGAGCATGGTCTGTCCTCACACCCTTTCCGTGAGAATCACCCTCCTCAGAAGGCTGATACACTTCTGTAGCACAGTTCTGTTCTGGAATGTTGGCTAATTGATATGCAGGGCTTGTTTCTCTCCTCAGTAAAAGATTTAGGAATTTCAAAGTTTTTTTTCTTTTACCCCTTGATTTTTTTTTTTAATTTTTTTTTAGCATCTGGTTTGAAGAGAGAGAACAAAGCTGGAATGGGAATTGGATACATCATCCTCATAGCCCTTGCTGTGTTTGGTATTGTGCTGGGAGTTGTGACCCTTCTCATTTTCCAGTACCAGCAAAAGATGGGGAGATACAACCTCAGGATCAAGTCTGACAACTTCAGCTACCAAGTGTTCTATGATTAGTGATTCACAGGTTATCACATGTAAGTACTGAATTATGATCAGTTGCATTTTTAGCTGTTTATCTCTTCCTAAAAGGGTGAAATGCTTGTAGATGACCATCTTTTATAAGAGAATATTTGAACCTGCTGTCCTTTTTGCTGTGGGTAAAGGCCATATAAGTAAGAAAGAAATTCCTACTGTCCTTCCCTGTTTTCAAATGATGCAAACTACAAGAGGAAGAAGACAGCTTTGTGGCCTTCATCTTCTTTCATTGCTTTGGTCTCAGACAGAGTAAATGGCACATCACTTTTGAAAACACTAATATGCATTTAAAGCATATAAAAAAAAGCCATATAATTTTTGGGTTTAAACTAGTGACTAGTGTAATAATGGAGAGAAACTTTACCACTCTCTTTATAAATTCTCCTCAGAAGTTATCCCTTTCTGCAAAAGCTTGGGTTTAATGGTTATTTTTTTGAGATTTTTTTTTGAGAAAGTAGTGGGGTGTTAAAGAGCTTGAAATATTGAAATGTATAAGCAGTGCTCACATGTGCCTGCAGAGAGGCTGAAGACACGGCTCTGAGGAGACTTAACCACTGCCACATGGTCTGCCTCTGAAACTTGGGAGTTTAGTACTTTTTCAGGATACAACAGGATTCAGCACTTTTTATAGTCTGTTCTAGCAACTCAGCATCATTTGCATGCTTGTCTCTTTAAGAGGAGGAGAAAGAAGTGAGAAAGCTGGCAGGCTGAGGAACAACACCTAACACCACTTTACAGCTCAAGGATGTTTGCTGTGGATCGAATTCTGTTCCTGGAAACGGGTTTATTTGCCATTATTGCCAGAGTTAGTAACCCTTCCCTGGTGGAGGAATCCTCCCACAGGACAATGCCATGGCCTCAGTAAATGTACTGGACATCCCAAAGGCATTTGCAGATAATTCATTCCAATTCACTGAGCACAGTAATGTTCAATACACACCTCAGGCAAAGGCAGGGAACACCATCCCAGCTTCCTGCTTGTAAGTCCTGAGTGATCACATTCAGCTGCATCTCCCTGTCTTTCATCCCACAGGCCACCCTCTTATCCATCTCTGGGCAGCTCCTGGGAGATGGCTTCAGGTGAGGGTGATGCTCTGGTGGCTTCCCAAGGGCTGGATGTGTCAGGAGTCCCACAGGAAGGTACCCAGGACTCCTTGGTAGAACTCCAGCAGCTGTGGTTCCATCAGGGATATAAATCCCACCACCCAGCATAAAGGGCATATCGAGGTTCATTGAATTAAAACCTACACATGAAATGTCTGAGTGTCTCCTCAGAGCAAGAATGGCTTCTCTTGCATTCATCATTCTGTTCTCCTGAGTAATACCTCATAGTAATGGGAATTCTGGATTTATGCAAAGAGGTTGTAGCATAAAGGATATTGTCAGACTCATAATGCTGTCTCAGTTAATGGCTCCTTTTTGGAGCTGGAACTACTCAGCTCTTCTTTCCTATGTATGTACTGTCTTTGGAAGGGAGTTGATTACCTGGCTCAATCCTGATTAATTTGGTTTATATTTTTTTTCCTAGTGGGATCATATCATATGGAGAACTGAAGTTTGTCTTCACTCAACATTTGGCTTTCCTTGCTTTACACAACACTGACTCTTTGAAGTTAAAGTAATATATAAAAGGCTTCTATACCCCTTTCTCTCTTCCACCTCTTCTTTTCTTAGCAATCTGTTTCTTCCCTGGTGTCCTAAGAACTCTTTGTGACAACAGCTCCAGGTTGAAGTGAATTTTGGCAGTTTTTCCATTGATAAAATAGAAGGGAAGAAAACAAAGACATCTGGCTCCCTCTTCAAGTTCCAAGATCTGTTTTTCTCACTGTGACTTATCACTATGTGCTCATCTTAGCATCACTTGTGCCATTAATATTGACAAGCTGCATGTTTCCATTGATACTCAAGGAAGTAAATCAGCAAACCCTCAGAGAGATCTCTTTTTCAGTTTGTAATTTGCTGTTTACTCAGGGTGAGGTTGAAACTTTGAACTGCAACAGCTTTGAAGACTTAATTGTGCAATGCTCTAAGTATGCAGAAACTGGGGAACAAGCATTGGATTTGCCACCAAAATAAGGAAAAGCCACTGTGGATCTAGGGCTTAACCTACTTAGGGTGTTATAAAGCATGAGTTTTTAAATTTGATTCATTCTGTAACTGACAAGGATTCAGTGGAAAAGAAAGAAAGAAAAAAAAAGAAACTATTTTTGTTGCTAGCAGCCCATTATTTTCCAGATAAATCAATTGGTGCCTGTGTATTCTACTTAATTAGACCCTAATGATTGTGCAATCAAGCACAGAGTGCTGCCCACCTAAGTGAGAGCTCTCCAATTGCAAATGAAGAGTTATAAATTTGACCTGAATTTTGCCTGGCTGCAAGACCATCAGTGCAGCAGCAAAGGCTCAGTTTACATGGTCCATTGGATACAACAATAATCTGTTCAGCTGGATAAACTGGAGCAAAAATCTCTTCCACACAGTCAGCATCTCCTGCAGGGCTCTTTCCTGGGCTGCTCTTCTCTGCTGCCCCAGATCTCCACCTCAGTGTGTTGGAAGATGGGAGGTGGAGAGGTGTAAATAACTTGTTCTGTTTGCTGCAGTCACCCCTCCTACACAGTGATAATCTGCTGTGCCTGGGTCACATCTAACTTAGTAATTTATAAAAACCAAATTCCTCCTTAAGCTCAATGGACACCATTATAAATAACTCTTAGTGGAAATTGGTCCTTAGCTTGAAGTCATGAATCTTTCTGGTAGCCATGGCACTGAGGTGCTGATTTTAGGGTACAGAATAGCAAAGGAAATTCGCTTTTCTATCCTCCTAGTCCAATTTCTATTAGGTAGTAAGATTACTGGGTAAAAGGCTTCCATGTTTTGCAAAAGGTTGTACTGATTGATTTTAGAGCTTTTATATATACACCTTTTAAATATATCAATAAATTTCAGAGTAATCATTTGCATTCTGCTTTAGATTCAAGTGACTCTGTAAGGAGTAAGACACTTTGAGTTGTCTTTTCCTTATGGAAATAAGAGTTACCAGGTCCTGACATAAAAAAACCAAAATCCATTTAGTTGTAAGTGGTGAAACTATAAATTATCTTTGCAGTCTTAGTCTGATGAATGTGGAATCATAGAATTGTTTTGGTTGGAAGGGACCTTCAAGACCAATTAGCTCCAAGTCCCTTCCACTATCCCAGGTTGCTCAGAGCTCCATCCAGCCTGGCCTTGGACACTTCCAGGGATGGGGAGTCCACAACTTCTTTGGACAGCAACATAACCATTAGTTCTTTTTATGCAGGAGTCTAACTTTTGCTCAATTTGCTGTCAAATGTGAAATGTGTTTGCCTTCTGCACTCAGTGACAGGATCAGCTGTTTTACTATAAATATTTTTCTAGTTTTTAGTACTGACAATCCTGAACTTCTTGGAGGTGACAGGATTAGAGATCTGCCTTTTGCTTTTGGTGGAACTATGCTGTTTTCAAAAGTTGAGCACTACTTCTCAGGACGAAATGTGAACCAGTAGCTTGTATTTGATACCTTGCATGCTCAGCAGAAACTGTTATTTGTGACTGAGTCTGTTTATAGGAATTTTGGTATCTTAATAAAAGCAGCCTTGTAACTTATTGTTGCCTTCTGTACTGTTATATTTTCCTGTGTGATTTAGTCACAGATATTAAAGATGTGCACTTGGTGGATGTGGCAGCTTCTGAGCTGTTCCAGTATCACCATAAGGGTCAGAAATCACTGAAAACATGACACAGGACCTTATCCAAGCCCCAGTGGACAGCAGTTACCACCAACTATATACCTGTATCTCCTAAGAGTCTCTTTCTTTGTCTTTACTTTAATTTCATCCTTTTCAACAGAGACAACCAAAAGAGCATTCAGCATTCCCAGTCCAATTTATTTCAACAATGTGTTGATTAAATCTGAAACTGTCACACCAGCCTCCCCAGGTGTTTAATTTGCACAGTTCTGACAGCTGTTCCAAAAGAATTGAGTGCTCTTTGCTTGAATAAATAGGTTCTTAAAGACTGGCCAGCTTTTCACAGCTCCTTTATCCCTGAAGGAAGTTGTCCAGGGGGTCCCATCCACTGATTCCTTAAACAACTGAAAGTTTGGTCTTCTAAAATTCGGTATTCTGACTCTTTGCTTGGCCTATATACCTCAGGCTTGTGAAACCCACCAGGGCATGATGACTGCAGCCCAGGCTGCTGCCAATATTGACATCTCTGCCATTTAAAAACATAAATGTAAATAAATAAACATACAAATAAATAACAACAAAGCCCTCAACACTTATTTTATCTATGCTGGTAAGCAAGAGGTGTAGTAATGCTTCCTTTCTTTTTGTACTATCACCTGGATTAAGAAATGAACCTTGTTGTGTCCAAGAGCTTCATGGATTGCTTTCAGATCCCTGTGCTGCTTTTTCCTCTTTCCAATTTGGCTTTGCCCATATTTTATTCTTTCAATAAAGCACTGGCTCTAAATAATTATTTAAAGCAATGGACAAAAGTATGCAGAAATGAAGATTTAGTTTTGACTTCTCACCCTGTTTCCTAAGAACCACTTTAGGTGTGCACATTTAATGTCCCCATTGTTCACTGCTGCCACCTGATGCAAAACACTCATCACTATTCCTTTCCCCCATATTACAATGCTGCCAAATTCTGGTCCCAATGGGATTGGGAAAAAGCTGAGATGCTGGAAAGATTCATCATCCATTAAACTATAAACAAGACAGGTTTTTAATGTCTGTTTGGAAAGTTTTCTTGCAGTCTGCGGAACGAAACAAAGGAACTGGAAAAGTTTGGCTGCATTTGATCTAAAACCAGGATGTTGACTCTGATTTAGTCCAAAGCTAGAGCAGAGAGCTGCCTAATGGCTTCCCTGATCCACAGGCAGAAAATTCCCTTTCCTGCCTCTCCTGCCCTCCCATCCTCAGTGATTTTTCCTCTGAAATCCACAGAAGGAAGAGCTTCCAAGACCTAACACAGATATTTACACACTGAAAACAATCACAGTGCAAGTGTAACAAAAGAATTGAGAAAAAGCCACAATATTTGGAGATGGCATGGAAAAGATCAGAGAAATGAAGTTCAAATTCTGTATGGAAGTTTCACTAATCAAACACTGGTGTAGTGCTTGCAATGGATCTCAAAATATCCACTCAATATTCTCTTTAAATCAGCTGGTGTTCAGTCCTCTCTATGATGAAGGCTAAAACAATTAGGATGGGGTAAGTGAGTGTTTCTGCCTAGAAACTGGATTTGGTGAAATAATAACTGTAAGGAATGAAAAATAGTAGTTTTATCCTACTATCTTTTCGTGTGTTTAGGTGTGTGCTAGAGAAAATTAAGCACATTTAGGAATACTGCAATTTTACGGGGCAGAGAGATCAATTTGAGCTCATCTTTTCCCCTGTTCCTCTTCCTGTCCTTATAGAGGAAATATTAATAAAAGTGCTTTTTCCTAGGTAATTTTCTCACATATAAAAGTATTTAATACCTTCTGGAAAATTACAAGTATTTGTAGGAACAGGTGAAGTAATAAAAATTATTTAAACAGTGGTTTTCTCCTTTTCCTTCTTTACTACAGAAGTGATCAATTTCAAAAGGGAAGTGGCATTTCTCTTCCATATTTCTGTTTAAGCCCATAAAGAACAATTATTTTGCAGCTGCTTTTTTTTTGAGTTGTTGGATGTCTGGTTTTGTAACTCTGAGGAGGATTGGAACCTGTGGAGAATGAGGCGGCAAAACAAGCTTTGGTTACTTTATTGCCGATGCAGGGAATATTTGGCAAATTCTGCATGGGACTTTTATTCTTTCCTCACCTGCATGAAGCCTTTGGGAAAATCCAAGGAAAGAATTGATATAAGCATTGAGGAGTGCTTGGGACCCCAGCTATGGTGGCATTATGGAGTTGCTTTCCCTGGTGTTTGGAGGCAGATCAGACATGATTCAGTAGGATATGAGGAGCTGCATTCTCAGCTGGCTGACACAAATCCATCCCAAAAAACCTCACTCCCTCCAGGACTGTGAAGGTGACTCTGAATTCCAAGAAGAGGCTGCCTTCCTGACAGAGACATTTGGGTAGAATTTTCATTTAGGTGTAATTATTCCAGCAAACAATATCACTGCATCCTTGGGAATGTGCTGGCAGCTAATAACACTACTGACAGCGTGGATTCTTCATAGCTTATGCTTAGTAATACTGAAACTGCAAACCCACTCAGGAAATGTCTGGTTTTGCCTCTCAAAGTGTCTGCAGCTTTGATATGGAATGCTGGCCACAAACAATGCTCTCATTTATTAGCTGTCTTTGGCATCTGGCAATTTGAAAAGATAAAGGAAGGGATTCAGAGCAATATTTTGAACAAATGCAGCTATTATTGGTATATGGAGGCAGAAGGGTCATGTGTTTGTTCTCGTGCCAACCTTGAGAGGCTAATTAATGAGTGTTACATATGAATAGTGTTCTCAGGATTATTCCAGCACATTTAATTGTGCTCTGTATCATACCTGCCCAGTGAGCAAAGTTGTCCACTTGGTTACTCAGCCAAAAATAAAATGAAAATATGGAGGAACTGGAATTCAGAATGTCACGTTTACTGAATCTAACTTTAATTTTTACAGAGCAGCTCTGGGACCCCACTTTTGTGTGTGTCTGTAAGGAATACTTCAGGAGTTATAGCTGAACAAGATGCTATTTTGTTCTGGGCATGTTTTCATTGTCCCAGAAAGATTTTCAGCTGATAAGTTGTTTGAGACTACATTTTGTAGACCATATAAAAATCAGCTGGTTTAGTCACAGGAGATGGTAGATTACTGCTGCAAATTTCCTGAGTTTCTTGGCATTGATTTGACTACCTGTTAGCACGTATTTGACTACCTCTTCTCCTCCTTTTCACTTGATTGGCTACAGCTGTGACATGGAATTCTTGAACAGGAGAAAGACATCTCTGTTTTCTGAAAGATCTGTGAGAAGCATAACCTTTTGAAGTTTAGTCTCTTCCCTGAAAGGACATCTAACTCTCACCTCAGATTGAAGAAAGCCAAAGTCAGTATGTCAGGAAGTCCATGCTGTGTCTTTGTCCTATATCTTGGATGTCCTGTATCCTGCACTTCTCTTGTGAGACAGTACTCCCAAAGATAACACACTTCTTATGTTCTTATGTACCTCTTCTGGTACTCCCTATGCAGACTGCAGGCTGTGTGGCCTCCCTGAGAAAATACATGTTTGGCATCTTCCAGATTTGTTATTTCTAGCACTTACCCAAAATTTCATTTCTTAAACTGATACTGGGATTTTCATGGGATAAAGCCATACACACCAGAGAAAGGAACACCAAGGGTGGCCTATGCTATTGACTCACTGCCTTCCTTTGCTGTAACCACAGATAGAAGTGTCTTCCCATCCATGTAACTGATATATGTGCCATGTCTTGGTGTGCTGCATCTTTGCTTCTCCTGCTTTGAATTCCCCAGTGCCACTCAAATCCACTCAGCTGCTGTCACTGCCTCTGGCACTTGTCCCTGAGAGCAAGATGTGACACACATTTGTCTCACAGCAGCCTTCATTCAGGCCTGTGCAGGCATCTGTTCAACTTTTTCAAGGAAATTCAAAATTAAGAGTAAGAGATGCAGTTTGAAATTAATGTGTTGGTGCCTGGGCTTTTTGAAAGCAGATGCTGAGTGAAAATACAACTTCTCTTTGTTGATATCAAGTTGCTGATACTTGAGGTAAGTCTTCATGGTGGCTTCTTGCTGAAATTCCTGCTTCATTTGTCAGGTGATGGATGAAGCAGGAGATAGAATAAAGGATGAAACAAGGCCTTAAATTGTTTCTGTGGTTGTACAGCTTTTGTTTGTTTAGGAACAGGTATTAGTTACTGTCAGCTGAACAAACTGTGTCTGTGTTCTAAAGACACCTGCTTGGAGTTTGCTTTCTTCTCCAGTCTCCATATAGATGCAAACAGATCTGTCTCTATTTCAGCACTTCCTTGGGGAATCAGATGGACCCTGCTAACCTGCATCTGACAAAATCCCTTACCCATGCTCTGCACATTTACTGACACAGGTTTACTCAGGTTTTCTGTCTAGCTGCACACAAAATTTGCAATTACAGCTGCTGGAGATAATAAGTGCTTCGTGGTGCCCTTGCAAACCAACCTTACATTATTAACATGCCCAAGTAAAATCTCATGGAAAGTTCTCCTGCATTTTCCCTGCCAACACAGCCTTGATGAATTCAGCACAACCAGGTGAGTTAATGTTCTCTACCTGTTCCCCAGTTTTCTCTCCTGGGAACTCACAGTGGTGCCTTTGGCCTCTGCTTTTTCCCAGGAGAGGATGTGCAGTCACCAGAACCAGCCCCTCACAGCTGTACACTTGTAAGCAGCTGTTTTGAATAGATTCAGAGGGATTTGAACTGGCAGAGACCAGGAATCTGGCAGCTGATAAAACACCATCCTCTGAGGTCACACCTGACCAAATATACCTTCCTCCTGGAGATGCCCTGGTTGAGGATCAGCCACCCAGCCCCTGACCCCTGGGCTGGCAGCAGTGGCTCCTCCAGCTGAAGGCAGAGGGCAGCCCTTCCTCTACCTTTTCACTGAGAGACTGTTTTCCCTCCTGCCAGCAAGGTTTGGGGTTTATTTTTTTGCTAATCTTACCATTGCTTTGCCATGTGCTGGTGCTGTGGTAGGGGAGGACCCAAGGCAGGCAGAGGATGCTGTGAGGTGGGGAAGCCCTGGCACAGGCTGCCCAGAGAAGCTGTGGATTCCCCATCCCTGGAAGTGTCCAAGGCCAGGTTGAATGGGACTCTTAGAAACTCTTCTAGTGGAAGGTGTCCCTGCTCATGGCAGAGGGTTGGAAACAGATATCTTTACCCTTCCAACCCCACACCCTTGAATGAATCTATGATTCTAAGTCCTAAAACTAATCTCCTATGTTTAATTCCTGCCCTGTTGTATGACACTGCAAAGTCAATTTCCTTCTTTTCTTTCATAGATTTCATAATCACAAAACCAGAGGGAGGCAGCTGTACTACATGCCAAGGTGAGCCAGCACTGAGTTACCTGTGGACAAAGTGCTTTTGTCACATTATTTTTTTGTCACATGATTTTGCACTGATGGATTTTCCTTCCCAGCAGAAGGTGGAAGCCTTTCAGGATCTGAAACAAAAGTCTTGTTTTGTTCTCAGTGCAGTGTTTCATTCTGCAGTGAGAACTCTTCAGCAATCTGGCAAATTATTCTGTTTATCTACCAAGCAGAAGACGACATATAAAAAACTGTTCAAAGTAGTTTGTAACCATGTCCCAAGAATAGCACAGGTTCTCACATTCTTTCCTGACAAACAATAAATTGTTTTGGGCTTTGGTAGTTGTTTTGGTTTTTTTTCCTGTTGTGACTATACTTATATGGCAAGTTTAAACTTCTTAAAGTATTTTATAATTTCTGCCATATTTTAAATTACTTGCCATGTCTTGGCAGGGTACATTTACTACTGCACACTATATCATATTCTTTTGTACCACAGGTGTATGTAAATTCTCAATGTGTGGCTTTTGCTGACAAAGGGATTTTCAGAGCCATGCAGAGGAAATCTATATGTGATAAAGAGATCACACAAAACATATAAAGAGAATTTTTCCCTAGATACTTGACCTGTAACTACCTCTTCAGGCTGTGCAGGTGGTTCTGACCACAGAACAGAAATATTTTACTAATTTCTCAACACCTTTCTCAAGCTCTCCCTTTAAAACAGCAAGGAATACAATAATTCAGTTGTTCACAGTTTGTTGCTACTCACTGTGTACTTTTATCTGATCAATACATATTGCCTGTGGATTTCTCTTTTCTTTGCCCTATGGCAAATAACACATTCCCATAGAAATCAAAGGACATATCACTTTCCTTACAGAACTGGAAACTCAGTTATTTCTATGCTTCTTCAAGTGGAAGTGGCTTCTGTAATACAGAACCTGTTCTGTGGCTTGAATCACTGAATAATACAATAATGAGTAATGCTCTGAATAATGTTCTTTATACTAGAGCATATAGTAATAGGACAAGGGTGAATGGGAATCTAAACCTACTGTCCTTCAAAGGGAAGGACAGTGGGTTTAGATTGGGTATTAGAAAGAAATTCTTCCCTATGAGAGTGGTGAGGCACATCAACAGGTTGCCCAGAGAAGCTGTGGATGCCCCTGGATACCTGGAAGTGTTCAAGATGAAGCTGGAGGGGGCTCTGAGCAACCTGGGATTGGGGAAGGTGTTCCTGCCCCTGGAAGGTTTTTGGAGCTTTAAGGCTCTTTCCAACCCAAACCATTCTATGATTCTATGAAATAACTCATCTCTTATTGCAGCCAGTGGCACAATTTAAAAATCCATGGTGAGATGGGTTGAACTGAAAGAGGAAAGGCAGCCCTCTGTAGCTCACAGGATAACCTCTGGTAGAAGCGAAGATCCAAAGATTGGAGAGGGGGATAGTGCAAGACTTCCTTCCTTCCTTTTCCTCTGCTGTGCACTTGAATCCACTCTCAGGAATATACCTGAATACACTCTCAGGAGACATTCCAGCCCATCTGTCCATGATCTCTCTGGAAGGCATCCCATGGCCTGAAGGGGATTTGAGACCTGATGCATGTGGGCAATATTTTAGCTCTTCCAACTACTGCATTCACAGAGGTGGATGAGTGCATGATTTGTACATTCCCATATTTATATGCAATGATGAATTTACTTACAACTGATCCTTAGAGATGACGTAATTACTCTTTTTATAGTCCCAGTCTCTGTTGATAACCATCTGATGAAGCTGTTGACTTCCTACTCACCTTGCTGCAGGGAATTTCCCCAGGCTAGGGGGACAAGTCAAGGACAGACATAAGTGAGTGTGTCATTATCTCTGTCCTACCCCTCCTCATTTTTTCCCCAGTTTTGACCAGCTAGAAGGTGAACAGAAACTTTCTTAATTAAAAGTGCACTACAGGTGTGCCTTTTTGAGGCATCTTGTTGTGTGCCTTTTTGAGGTATTTTGTTGTGTGATTGCATTGCTATGAAAAATGTTTTTTCATTTCTGCTCATTCAAAACTCCTCTTGTTCTCCTCTTTCTCCCTTTCACCTGGGGTAGACAGACTCCTCTCCCTCTTCAGCAACAATAGTTTGGCTGAAAATACTTTGAAAATACTTTGAAAAACTATAGAACTGAATTCTTGCAAGGCTGGAGTGTATCTGGTAAATTCACTACTCCAGCAAGATTAACTTACTCATGGTGTCAAGAAACCAGAGTTTGGGTGGTAAATCTCAACAAAACCAGAACCCCCTTGGTTTTATTCTTTAATACACAGAAAAGCAAAGAAATTGTTTACTTGAAGAAAGGAGGGAAAGCTTTGGGATATCAAGGGAGTTTGGAGAGCCAACCTCAATGAGTCAAATCTCAGGCTTCATAGGATAAGAGTGGATCCTTTCTGGAATCCTGCAAGAATATCTTTGAATGAATCACTTAGTGGAGAGGAGACCAGCCTAGGATAGAAAATATGTTTTTTCCAGTCAGATAATGAACCTCTAAATGCTCCTTCCTCCACCTCCTCTATTTCTGTACTGGCAGCAATAACAGTAACTATTAATTTCAAGTGGCATGAGTTTGGGAAAGTGTTGCTTTCCAGTGCTATTATGCAGGAAATAAGCAAAGCCACAAACCTGTCTATAGATATAGACAGATAATGAGACTCTTTACCAGCCTGACATCATGGAGAGCTGCTATGCTGTGAACTTTAGCCTGGAGATTGTTTTGTCCTGTGTAGCAAGAGATCTGCCACTCCTAGGAGCTGCTCTGGTTACCTGCCCCCAGGTGACCCAAATCTGCACATACAGCAGTGAGGGCAGGAGTTTTACAAAACCACATTTGGGATAGGGGAAAGATGCTTTAAGCATCTGCACATCACAGTACAAACCAAAGTGCTTATAACGTGACTAGGACTAAGACAAATTTTGGCACGTTCAGGTGATATGCCAGTGGGATGTGCTCTGTTTCTAGTTGGGATCTACCTTTTTGAGTTTGGAGGAGCTGGGCTGTGTCCAAGCCATGGTATCTTCCCAAATCCCCTCTCAGTGCAGTCCTGGTTCCCTCCTTCATCCCCCAGGATTACCTTACCCCAGTGCAGTCAGCCACAACGTGCCACCACAATAATGGACAATGGGAAAAGCCCTTAACAATCCTGCTCTCAGGCTGGGGCACTTACAACCAGGAACAAGGAGAAAAGAATGTGCTGAAGAAAAAGCAAACACAGATCTGCAGTGATAAGATCAGAAATGGCACCGGGGTGTTTTGTTCTCCTCAACTGAACGTAGGTTCTGACCTTTGCAGGTTAATTTTAGAGACTTGACTTCAACTTTCAGGTAGTGTTGCTTGTTTGAACAGCACCTGTAGTGTAAATTGGAGTCGGATTTATGAAAATACTTCCACTCAGCCAACAAATCTTATTTGAAATTAAATTTCAAATAAGAAATCTATAGGGAAATATACTTCAAGAGTACTTGAATTACTGTGTTTCTTTAAATATCCGGGGTGTGCACTTTTCTTCAAGTGCACATGAATCTTTCCCCATAAATCTTATTCACCTGCTGTTTGAGTCACTCAGGTTAGAAGGCATTTTTCACCTGACTATTAACATTGCAAAGTGATGTGTGGATTCAGGATTGCTCAATAAAGGAGGAGTTCCTTCCTTGGCTTGTTTCTTCCTTCCTTTTCACATCCACCGGTGTAATTTCCCCCTTCCTTGTTACGTAGCAGAGCTGAAAGTTGTCACAGAATTCTAGAGTAACTGAATGGTGTGGGTTGGAAGGGACCTTAAAGATCATCCAGTTCCAACCCCTGCCATGGGCAATGACATCTTCCACTATCCCAGGTTGCTCTCAGAGCCTCATCCTACCTGGCCTTGAACACTTCCAGGGATGGGGCAGCCACAGCTTCTCTGGGCAACCTGTGCCAGGACCTCCCCACCCTCAAAATAAAGAATTTCTTCTAAATATCTAATCGAAACCTACCCTGTTCCAGTTTGAAGCCATTCCCCCTTGTCCTGCCCTATAAATAGTCTCTCTCCATATTTCTTGTAAGATGAATTCTCAGCAGCAAGAAGCTGCTGAGGCTAATTACAAGACTAATTCAGAATTTGTAGCCAGTTTTCAATTCTGAGTTCACAGCTCCTTTTGTGTCTTCAGCAGTAACTGGAAGACAAAGGCAGTAGAAATGCCAAGCAAGTGGGTTTAATAATTTGTGTCACAGTAGAGCAGGGGGGGCAGATTGGCAGTGGAGCCACTGGGCTTTATGCTGGCCCTTTGTAGGACCTGACTGTCCCTTTCCCAAGGAGATCACAGTGCAATGACAGTGGAAGAAATAAGCTGTATGCAAAACACCCAGCCACTGATCTAAGAAATATTTATGGGTTTTTTTTTATGTCATGCAGTAACACATGTCCCATGCAGTAATATATGTCACATAACAGAAAAGGAGATTACTTACCAACAATCTTCGTGATTTATATTTCATGTGTGCATATATTTATATATTCTGTCTATGCTGTAAGGACACATATGTCATGAGGACCTCAGCACTGAGGCTTTTTCATTTCAGTTACTTCTGGACCCATCTCCCCTTATGTTCCACACAAAGGAACACTTACACTTACCACCCTTCACACCCATTCTATTTTGCACACTGGTTTCCATTCACCTCAGAAACCTATTGATCAGAGAGACACGGTGGAGAATGAGCAATAAATGTGCACATGGACAATGTATCTCAAAGTACTCCAGTCAGCAGTAGGTAATAATTTCTTCCTTTCTTGAGGAAATACATTTATAACCCTAAATCTCCTCTATTTCTGTCTACCTACATCTCTCCACAGCTTACATTGTTTCCATAAAAGTAAATAAATAGAATACATATCCTCATGTTGTTCAATCACTTGTATTTATTTGGGTTTTAAGCTTTCTTCAGGGAAATAGAAAGTGCTTGAAGTGCTTGAAGTGCTTTTCCAAGTGCTTGAAATTTCTACACACCAGTTCTTCACCTCTTGTGGCACCAATTGATCTTGCTGCACTAATTCACATGAAAGCCTTCTGTGCCCGATGTGGGCAGATTTTTAGTCTCTAAGGAGTGGTATCTGTAGTCTTCAGGAAATCTTTGTGGAAGTACTTCAGCCAGCTATCTAACCACTGAATTTCTCTGTTAATAAAACAAGGGAAATCCATCTCAGCGAAATCCTTGGGGCAGATAAATTGTGAAATGTACTCAAATAATGTTTCCAGAACGTTCTGAAAATCTCAAAAATGCATGTGTTGTAGAGATGCAAATTTTAGGGTTATTTCATAATCCTGAAATCACAACTGCCAATGTCAACACAAGCTTGGAGGACTTGAATGGATATTTTTAATTATTTTAATGTTGTTTTTTTTGCTAGTGATCATAGATCCTCTTGTTATCATATGAACTCTACACTTGAAATGTAGAATCACAAAATATCCTGATTTGAATGGGATCCACAGGGATCAAAGTCCAACCCCTGGCCCTGCACAGACACCCCAACAATCTCACCCTGGACACTGGGGAATGATGTCCAAGCTCCTGGAGCTCTGGCACCCTTGGGGCCATGCCCATTCGCTGGGCAGCCTGTTCAGTGCCCAACCACCCTCTGGGGGAAGAACCTTTTCCTAAAATCCAACCTAAACCTCTCCTGACACCACTTCTTGCCATTTCCTCAAGCCCTGGCACTGTTCAGAGAACAGAGATTGGTGCTGCCCTTCCACTGCCCCAGTTTGCACTTTCTCACATTCCCTTTGCAGTGCTCATAATGGAATCTGAAGGTTTGTTTTGTGGTGATTCATTTAAACAATTGGTGCTTTAGAGAAGGATCATTAGCTCAATTGCTTGTGATAAGATCCCTTTGTTTCTGGGTATATTCTTGTTAGATAAATTCGCCAGCTTATCATATGTTTGTTTTGAAAGCAAGGACAGATCAGTCTGCTGGAGGAGAAAGTCTCCAATGCCAGAGTCTAGGCTAGAAAATTATTGAATTAAAACCCCTCTGGAGAGCACACCAGTCCAAATTAAAGTGAGGAAAGAAAAGAGCATTCTAAGGAACTGAGACAGAAAGGAATAACAGCAGAGGACAAGTCTTAGTCATTGATCTCCCGCTGGAGCCCTTGAAGGAAGACAGTAACAGGGAAACAGAGCCTTCCATTATATTCAGCCCTGAAATGAAACAAAACAAGAATATGGGTCCCATCCTCCTCCCATTAATGCTGGCAGGCCCCAGAAGAATAATTTGCATTCCAGCTAAGCCCTTGTTGTTTTCATATCTGACTTGCAAAACGGTTTCTCAGAAATAAGCTGGAACAGGCACGGAGAGCTGAGCCCACCTGGCAGTTGTATTAACCTAGAAAGAAGCTTGATGTCATTGAGCTGCCCCAGAGCAACATCACAGCAAAATTCAAAATCATCTTTCACAAACTTATGGGGTCGTTGCAAACTGGACTGTTTGAACTCCCTGTACCCTATTCAGAAATGTCACCAAATTCTTGTTACCACACCTGTGTTGTGCAGGGACATTTTTTGTGAGGCTTTGGAGCACAAAAAGAGATTGTGATGCCATGCCTAGTATACTGAGCACTGATTACAGATAATAAATTCTTTTTTTTTCAAAGTGCACAAAGGCTGACGCTGTTTTTCATTATGAGAAAAAAGCAGCTAGAAGCATTCAATAATCCACATACTCACGGAATTAACTTTGTCACTAATTGTAGTAATTGGCACTGATATTCTGTTGTGGTGCTGAGGGTAGGCAGAGAGTGGGAGAGTCAGACTGTGCATTTTTAGAGACAGAAATTTCTGTAACTCTATATCCAGGCTGGATGGGGCTCTGAGCAGCCTGTTGTAGTGGAAGGTGGCCCTGCCCATGGCAGGGGGTTGGAATGAGATGATCTTTAAGATCTCTCCCTAAACAAATCATTCTGGGATTCTATGTTGTGCACACCTTCAGGCTAATGTCTGTTACAATGCATGCAATATTCATATTTGTATAATTACATGAGTCACCTATTATCTCATTTCTATATTTGCTCACTGCTTTGAGGATGTTCATTATATTGTAATTTACCTGATTCATGCCTTCGTTTATTTACTGTTTATACTGATAAATACCAGGCTTTAAGGCTATTTAAGTGTTTAAGGATAAATCCCAGATTTTCACTGAGATGATTCTGTAGAAGGCATACCTGTCTAAAAAAACAGGTTGTAACTGCCTTGCTGCTAGTGAGAAAAGTCAATTCTTTGTGAAAGAAAAATTGAACTAGCGGAAGAAAATTTGAACTAACTGCCTGTGTGTTCCTGTGCAGGCTGAGCTAGTCAGAAATCCAGTGTCAATCCCTCTGCCTGAATGTTTAGCAGGAGCAGCTCCGCTGCCCTTGTGCTATTTGTGCAGAGGGACCCAACCCAGACTGGATTCCAAGGCTGCCCAAACATGGAATATTTGGCTGCTGCACACAGTTGGTTAATTCAAATGTACAGAGCGAATTCTTGGAAGGAAATCACTTATTTAGCACAGCAACCAAGTAATGATCAGCATTCAGTCCACAGCCAAAAGAGATCCCCACATACCCTTAGCACAAGTACATTTTCTTCATTATGGTCTCATCTTCAAATTCTGGCCCTGACTCTTTTAGATCTTGCACCTGTCATTGAGACAATGGAAAATGTATGATTGGAGCCTTTCCTTGCCAAACAAAACCAGAGAAAAGGTTCCAAAATGCCTTATCTGAATAAAAAGAGGTAACACATTCTCCCCAGTGACATCTATGCTTCTAAAAAAGTGTGGGCCAGGGAGAGTTGATGCACTGAACCTCTGATCTCTCACAGTGCTTAACTCTTAACTCACTCCCTGTTCTCCCCAGGACAAACCTGCTTTAGAGGGATGAGCTCTAAGCAGTGTAATTTTAGACAATTTTAGTCTCTAACCTTGGGGCCTAGGAGCAGTCCATAGCTCCTATTTAGTGATATTTGTGTTGAGGGTGATATTTTGGCACCTCCTTTTCTTTTTCACTTCTCATTTCTAGAAAAAACAGATTTATTTATTTATTTATTTATTCTTTTGGTTTTGGTCTTTTGGTTTTTGTTTTTGGTGCAAAACCTCAACACTTTAAAAAGGTGGTGGAAGTCTAGAATTCTAATCCTGGCTGTGGTGGTATTTTTCACATTGTGTTGAAGCAAAAGTAATGATTTACAATGAAGAAGGTGTGGGTATGAAAGAAGGCAGCCTAAGATGGAGCAAAGTTTTCTTGCACAGTCATTACCTAAAGCATATCAAAGAAAATTATCAACATAGAAGAGTTTTTAGAAAATTTGCTCCACTGAAAGGTCTTTAACTACATTTTTTTCCCCTGAGAGAAGGGACTATTGTAAAACAAAACCTGTTCACATGAAAAGAAAATTTTCCTGAGAAGTAGATTGTTTTCACTGGAATTATCATGGAAAACTTATCACAACACCTTCTTCCCCAAATACTGTCGACTAAGTTTTACTTTGTCTTTATAATTGTGTATTTTGGATAACTGCCATTTCACAGAGCTGGGAACTCAAAATGTTTAAATTCAGATAAGAGTCAAGCACCGGACTGTTCAGCCTTAACGCAACCAAAACTTTCCTTCAGACTGAATTTTTTTTTTTCACAGCACCTGGTAGCTCTTTGGAGAGTGGTGACATTTGGAGTCTTGAGGTTAAGAATCTTGAAACAACACAATGATTCCTGTGGCTCTCACACCTACTGCTTCTTTTGTTGATGCTGAGCCCAAATAATTTTCAAAATTTTGTAGCTCACTTCTGTGGACTAAGGCTGGGAAGGGAAAAATGTGATTTATAAAATAACATTCTTAAGAACATCCTGAAACACCTGTGGCAAAAAGGGGCTTATTGAATGAATTCTTTGTTCTAAAATAATTGATCACAAGAGTCGACACAGAGTCGTGGTTATTGAAGTTATACTGTTACTGTTGGCAACAATCCCTGGCTCTGTGCTCTTAATTCTACTCTGGAACCCACGGGTAATTTCTTTATTTTCCCCTGTGGTCTATGATTAAAATGGATATTTGTTCTCTGATGGTGGGGTATTTTGGTGTGTTCCTGGAGCAGATGTTGTGTCAGTGATGCTGCTTCGTGGAGAGCTGGAATTTCTTCTCTGGAGTAATTTTCTCTTCATTTTTCTGTCCAGAATTATGGGGACTACACAGCTTTATTCCCTGGTACAGCAAACTAATGCAAATGCACAGCACAGAAGAAAGAAGTGAAGAAATGAAGTCACAGAAACAGCATTAGTATAGATCAAGATTATTGTATTAGATTATTTCCTAATTCTAGTTCTAGAGCCACCCTGGCTGCTCTTGTCTGAGCTATCTCTCTGTGCAGTGCTTCTGGGTGAGGCAGCAACATCCTCTGATGATGTTGTGCTTTTGGTTTTGTGCCCTGCCCAAATGGAGAACACACCCCCCTTCCTCTTCCAAACTCCTCTCCTGCACAGAAAGCTTCTCCCTATTTTTGCTACCCTTATTTCCAGAGCATTCTGACAAATCCATGTTTTGGAAGCCTCAGAGACTCCAACCTATACTGTGCCATGTGGGCATTGATCTGTTTCACTGCATCTCTGATTCTTTATCTGTTCTGTTTGTCCTGCTGTTTTGTACTTGATTCCTCTTCCATTTGCTCTTTCCAGGCTAATCCAGTGCAAGGCTGGGAAGGAAAATGTGAGTTTCATTTAGTCAGAGCTGGTTAGAGCCCCCTCATCCCCTTTGTGGCTCAGTGCCATGCCTTGTCAGTCCTCCACCAAAGGAACTCTGCTTTGCCAGCTGTGAACAGCAATAGTTTATAATGCCTTAAAAAGTCCCTCAACATGAACTTCAAATGCCCTAAATCTAGGAGGCAAATAGAGGTATCTTTGTCTCTTGTTTCTTTCCATTTCTCTATTTTTTTTCCAAGAAAAAAATAATGACTTTTCTTAGCCTGGTTGGGCTGAGCTTTGGATCTTTTTTAAAGAAGGTTTTCAATGTGTTTGATGTGGGAGAAGGGACACTATTGGAACATGATGTGTTGTTTAGGTCTCAGGCTAACACAATTTACACTCTTTGAACACCCAGTGCTAATACCATCTAATTTCCTTATATCTGATTAAATTTTAATGCTTCTCAGAAATACTTTTTATACTCTGCAACATTTTAAACCCTCACAAACTCTAAGTTTTGAGTGCACATTTAAAGCCAAACACTTCAAATATTTTGGGGCTTTTGGGATTTATCATATCTGTACTGTTCGAAATCACTCCAAATTAGAAATGCACAAATCAGCAGAAAATAAGAGAGTTGTTGAAAAAAAACTCCTCACATTCTCTCTGGCACTGAAATTAGAAAAGGTAGCTTTTCTGAAAGCAGCTTTAGACATGGGAGAATCTAGTGATTTATGATTAATGAGAGAGTAAACATAAAATAAAAACCTACAGTCATGAGTTAATACATAATAGGCTGATACAGAAACAAAGCCAGTGGTTTCCTCTGAATAATGCAGCTTGGGGGGCTGAGCCCTTTGAAATCACAACCACACACCAAGGAATTGATGAGAAAATTCAGTGGCAGGGCACTTCTTGCACAAGTGTGGTTGTAAATAATGCAGAATGGCAACTGGAAATGTCACTGACCCATAGCTAGTATTAAAATTATAACAGAAATATCAATAATAATAATAATAATAATAATGAAAATAAATAAAATTACAACAACAATGATAGTAATAATAATCTTGAGTGATTGTGGAAGGCAGGAGGGTTTGAATGTCTGAAATCCATATTGTGACCACACTTTGTGACAGTGCAGGTACCTCCTGCTTCTGAGGCTGTTTCATTCACCAGCATTTCCTTTTGGGAACAGGTTGGCTACAGAGCCCCATTTCTGTTATTCTAAGATGATGAAACACGTTTTGATTTTTACCAATGTCAGTTATGTGAATTTACAGACATTTTTACACACATGGGAAGTACAGTTCTTACCTAAAAGCCCCATTTTTCCTTCACTCCTAACACTCACAGACCAATGCACATCCTCACTGACAGTACTGACACATTTTTGGGAGTTCTTGGACATGTAAATTTGGTACTACAGAAGATAAAAGAAGTTAAAACCAGTATTATCCTCTCTCCCCAAATTGTGATTTCCACAAGAAATTTCATCTCTGACTTAGAAAACGACAAGTGAGAGTCTGGAAGTGTTTGGGGATGGCTGTCAGGAGGAAAAATTAGAAAACAGAACGGGTTATTATTCAGCTGTCACTAGCATTTCTCCCCAACATTCACTGCTTCTAATTCAAGCTGGCTGAGGGGCTTAGAAGCCCACAAGAATTTTGTTTTTCTCCACATTGTATTCTTTGATTTAATAAAAGATACTGCCTTCACCAATTCAGCTGCCCTCTGTATTTCTTTTAGCTTCACCCTTTTTTTTTCTGTTTGTTTTGAGAAGTTAAACCCTTGGTAAACACAGACTTTTAACAATGTGTTTTTAAGCAGATGAAATTAGTATCTAAATAGAGGTTTTTTTTCAAAGTCCTAGGTCTTTGATCAGCTCAAAGGAATGGCAAGGTTTTTTGCAAGTGAACTATATGCCATTTAATCTTGTTATTTCCTTGTATATCTTCACCTTCTAACTCTAGGCAAAACCTGAGTTTCCTCAGCATCTTTCAAAAAGAAATGTAAAGTGATCATTTATATCTTGACCTTATAGGTTGGTGAGATGAGTCACAAGGAACTTAAAATATTTGAGAAGGGTCACCAGTTTCATACTGGCAAGTCTCTTACCTGTAAAGCATGTGGCAAAACTTGTTCTGTGTTTACCAGAAAGCAGCTGTTACTGCAAAGTACATGACAAGCTGAATTAAAAGTTGGTTTGGTTTTGGGGCATTGTCAAGGTGAAAAAAAAGACACTGGAATTGAGGCTGCCTAACAGAGGAGCTTATCTGAACCTCAGCCCTGGTGACAGGCTCTAATGCAACATCCAGCCCCTCTTCTGTATCTATTTCCTGAAGAAAAAAAAAAAAGAGAGAATTTGAGGGTTTTTTTAATGCTATATGTCATTTGCTGTGTGTTAGTAAAAATGGGCTTATGCTGCTAAATCTGAATTTGGTTTCTTCTTTTGCTTCATAAGAGACTTCTCCTTTCATACAAGTTAAGTGTCACTGAAAAACAGTGGTGCTTCTCAGATATTAAGAATTTGACTTAATAGACTTTGCAGCCAAGTTTCCATGGCTATCATTTCATAGAAAATCCTGGTTAAGAAAGTAGGGAGTGGCATTTCCCACCCTGTCCTCCACAGTTCACAAGCTCATTAAAAGTTATTTGCATTTGAGTAGGACCTGCAGAGACGGGGAAGGGGTTTAGGGTCAAAAACTACCCTGGTGTGTGGAATGATACACCAGAGCTCCCAACTGAGCAAGAATTAGAGCCTGGGTTCAGTCTTATGGAAGCTCAAGAGAGAGAATTCTGACAATGTTGACCTCCTAAGCAGAAGGAAAATGTGATTTCCAATTATTTATGCAAGCAGAAACAATTCTTTAAGAATTCCTGTTAGATCTGTAAACAAGTGATTGCTAAAAAAAGACCTGACTGAGTCAGGAGTTTCTACATCAAACAAGGCACAAAGCTGAAATTGCTGCTTCACACCAGAGAACAATGCCCTTAAGTTCATTTCAAGGAATATTTTTCTTTGTCTTACTTCCCTGTCAGAGTAAAATCAAAATAAAACCAATTTCAGAAAACAGCTGCTGAAGAAAAATCTGGAATTAAAAAAAAATGAGGTAAATAATGATCTTCCTTCTTCAGGCCTTACTCTGCCCCATTCCACTCCATCCTGCCCTACTCAAGACAGCATTCCTCTCACATAGTGTGATTGGAAAAAAAAATCTCACTGCAAATGATTTAAAGAAGACTTTTACCAGTATAAACCTCAGGCAGGGTAGGGTGTTAAAAATGTGACAAAATGTAAATGTTTAAGTCATTGATGGCACACAGAGGCAGGTTTGACATCACTGACCCAGATTTGGTGACCAGCAAGGGACTGTCCATGGCAGCTGCCTATAGTTAGGAGGAGTTTACCTGCTAAAGAAAATGGGGATAAACTCAGCTAAGAATGACAAACTTGGTCATCTAGTATTTTCCACCTGCTTCAAAGAAATGAAGTAATGGAGATTTACAACCACTCCAGTCTCTTTACAGTATTGAACAACCAATGAGTGGTATCCATTTGGTGCATTTCTATCAATTTGTTGTTCTAATACAATAAGCATGCAAGTTAGAACTGAATATTTAAACTTTTGCACATTAATATTACAGGAAAATGTGGAGAGAAAAAAGGTGGATCTATGGATTAAGGCAAGACTTTTGTACCCAAGGCTGCTCAGTTCTAGATCTTAGTCATGCATTGCCCAGACCCAGGCCATTAAAATGTTTTACTTATTGAATATCCTGAACAAAAGGGTGTTCAGATGTGTTGCACTGCTCAATAAATTCTTCCTTTGACTCACCTTTAGATCACACTCAGAACTTGCTCCATTAAGGAAAAGCAAGCATGCTTCAACAGAAAACGTTGGGATTTATTACAGAACAGGTCAGGTGTGAGGTTTTCGTTACATTGGCTGCGATCCCAACGTGAGGGACTCCCAGAGGCTGGGACTTGCAGCCTCGCCCTGTTTAAATTGACAAAGTGTTCCATTCAAAATGCAACTCTCACACACGGGACCAGGGCTGCAAGGAGGGGAGGACTCAACATGGGCACTGGGAATTACCTCTGGCATTTCATCCTCCCTGCTCTCCTCTGTAAGTAAAAATCGGTTTGATTATTTGCTGTCGCTATACATTTAGAGGATGCCCTTGAGAAACATTTGAATTTATAGTCAGGGAAAGGGGCTGCTAAAATTAAATATAAAATTCAATAACATGCAGTATTTACAGGGTTGTGATTTTTTGTTGTTTTGGTTTTGTTTTGTTTTGTTTTGTTTTGTTTGTTTAGCTTGAATGCACTGGATTTCAGCAGATGTTTTAGTAGGGATGTAAAGCTCTAAGTAGGTAAAAGAATGAGAGCAAAGTATTCAGAAAACTCATCTAAAAGATCAAACATGCAGTGTCTGACCAGATTTTATGACTTTTTTTACCCCTAAGTTTAGTTATGAATGATGTATTTTGCCAACTTCTCTCCTCTAAAAGACTCTTTAGGAAAAGACACATAAAAAAACCATATATTAGGTTGTATTAACTGTTCTGTGTTCTCACTGCACTGCAAGAGATAAAAAAAAAAATCTAGAAATTCAGAGGGGTGCATTATTTTATTTTTAATGTCTGGTTTCATGTCATTCAATGCAGGTGAGCACAAGTTTGTTGACTGATCAATACCTGCTGTTAAAAACCTGAGAGATACAAGCACAGGATCTTACAATTCAAACTATAGTTGGGTGTAAAAAGATATCAATCTGTAGGAAGAATTTTGAAAAATGTGTATTTTTACATTACAAGTTGCTATGTAGACATCAAACTATATGAAAATGCCACCTTCATTTTACAGGTGAATAGAGTCAAAAGCTGTTAATTAATGTGGTTCTTAAGAATTTGATAGAGCTGCTCCAATACACCCTGTCTGAGGATCCTCTAAGTTTCATTCAGCCAAACCCAAAGATCCAGAGTTACAGTTGTGTTGCTAAGAAGTAAAATTGACATAAGGCAGAAGGATATGTCTGGGTTTTTAACAGCAACAGAGCCACTCCTCAAAATCAAAGTTGAATTACCAGATAAAGTAAATTAAATAAGCCCAAAGTAACCTGACTATTTAATCACAACGGAAAAAGGGTTTGATTTTCCTTTAAAAGAAACTGGGAGTGTTAGAAATGTTTTCACCCTCACATTTGCAAACTACAGGAGTTACAGTTTATTTGTAATTAGAAATAAACACAGGAAGGCAATGAATTTTCACCCAAGATTAATAAGATTTAGAACATCAACAGAAAGACATCCTCAGAAAAACTGTTCTCTTCTGCCTGACAGAAAATAATTAGGAAAGGAATAAATGCCTTAAAAAATAAAGAAATTGAAGCAATAAAATATACACAAACAGGTAAGAAGAAAATTATGCTAAAAATGCATTCAGCTAATTTTTAATTTTCCTGTTAATTCTCTAGGGATTTTATTTCAGAGCAATCATAGGATCATAGATTCATTTAGGATGGAAAAGACCTTTAGGATCAAGTCCAACCTTAAACCTAACACTGATGAGTCCATGACTAAACTCCTTTCTTACTGTAAATGAAATAATATTTATGAGAAGAAAAGCACATAGAAATTAAAAAAAATATGTAGACTAAGAATAGAGAGGAAATAAGAATCTCTACATTTATACAGAAAAAAAAAGTATTACCAGGAAATTGGTAAGATCTCAAATTTATGCAAATGGAAAAGGAAGTAAAAGAAATTTCATGGTAGTTGAGGAATAGCAAAAAATATGAAACTGGAAATGAGGAAGGAAAGGAATATCAATGAAGATGAGAATGTTAAGTGAATTTTTCACACAAGAACAAAGTTACACTTGGTAGATTATTAAAGTACTTCACAGAATTACAGGGCAACAATCCATAATCCCCATTTCTGAAATTCTGACAGGTACCATAATGGCATTAGAGGGAAGAGATGCAATGACTGCACCTCCTGAGAGCCATGTAAATGTCTTGAGGAGCACAAACAACAGCAACAACGGAACTGGCCCAGCTGCACAGAGCTCAGATGTGACAGAGCCCAACACCCAAACAGCCCATTCCCTCCTGGGCACACCCTTGCTGTCCCCTGGCACGATGGATGAGGAAGGGACAATGGGCACTGCACCCACAGCAATGGGCACCAGCACTGCCCGCAGCACAGAGAGCACTGCTCCCTCCCTGTCCTTTGGCTCAGCCACAACGAGCCACTCCTCCTCCTCCTCATCCTCATCCTCATCCTCACCCTCATCCTCATCCTCCTCCTCCTCTCCTGGGGGCTCCTCAGCAGTGACTCCCAGCCCGCAGCAGAGCAGCACCAGCAGCACCCCTGGAACACCCTCGGCCACCACATCCCACCCAGCCCCAGCACCGGGGTTCTCTCCATCCTCTCCTGCTGGTGTCACGAGTGCTCAGCTCCCAGCAGAGGCCATGACACAGGGCACAGCCACCCCCAGCCCTGTGGCTTCCACCTCTAGCACCTCTCCTGCCCCAGGTACCACCGAGGCCAGGCTTTCACCTGCTCTGGGCGGCAGCATGGAGACATCAACACCTCAGCTCACCCCCACACAGGGACAGCCCACGCTGGGGGTGACAGCCACTCCATCTCCCACAGGGAGCCCCTTGCCTCCTGTGGACATGGCCTCTGTGGGCAGCAGTGCCACGACTCCTCCTGGACAAGGGGACAGCTCCACCATCAACCAGGGGATTGGAACAGCTGAGCCCACTGCCAAGACCTCCCATTCCCTCCCTTCCACATCCTTGGCAATTCCATCCACAACAAACCTCAGTTCATCAACATCTGTTAATCCTCCTTCTACTGCAAGTTGCTGTGAGTATTTTAACACATGATACTAAATTTATTTTGCGTTATTTTTGGAAGAAATTAGTGTAATTTTCTTTCATTATTGTCAGTTTTGGTTGGAATTTGAGCTTTTTTTAAAGCTGGGAATTTAATCCAGAAATATGAATCCATGCATATATCTATTTTCTATACAGCTGCAGTTCCTGTCTGGAGTTGTTTTTGAAATGACACACCTTGTGTTAGGCAGTGCCACAGGTGTAAAATGCTATGTAGTTATGCTGCATAGGTCAAGTTATGTTGATGGGAAGTTTTATTGGTTTTTATTGGTTTTTATTGGTTTTTATTGGTTTTTATTGGTTTTTATCTGTTTTTGTTGGTTTTGTTGATTTTGGTCTTGAAATTTCCTTTTATGCAATACTAGAGTTCCTTAATTGAAAGAATCCAGTTTAATGTTTTTTTTGCTAATTTGATTCCTATTGGTTTCAATACTATTTCTTTTCTAGTGTATCTTTAATATTTTGCCAAAGGGCTATCTGCCCATATTCAAAGAATATACAGTAATGAACCTTTCATCATTTTTCAACGGATAAAAAAGTAAAGCAAAGATGGAAAAAGAGGAGAATGCAGCCTTTTTGTATTCTGCACCCAAAAAGCAAAGGCAGCGTGACTTCCATTTTTAGAGCATAATAGAATTCTTCCACATCTATTAATCCAAGGGGTTTCTCCTTCCCTGCTCTGGATCACAGTGCTCATGGAAAGCAGTAGGACATATGCACACACAATGAGGTACAGCTTGGTCTTTGGCAATGGCTCAGGAGCCAAGGACAGTCCAGTGGCTCCTCAGGGGTCACTCCTGGGAATGGCGCCCTGTCGTGTCTTTGTGGGTGACATTGACAGCAGGATTGAGGGCACCCTCAGCAAATCTGCTGATGACACCATGCTGGGTGGTGCAGTTGACCCTGTGGAGGGACGGGATGGCATCCAGAGGGACCAGGCTTCAGAGGTGGCCCCCTGTGAACTCCTGGAGTTCAACGAGGCCAAGTGCAAGGTCCTGCACGTGGGTTGGGGCAGTGCCAAGCACAAGCACAGGCTGGGCATGGATGGGCTGAGAGCAGCTCTGAGGAGAAAGACTTGGGGGTGTTGGTGGATGAAAAGCTTGGCAGGACTTAGCCATGTGCCCCTACAGCCTGAAAAGCCAAAAGTGTCCTGGGCTGCATCCAAAGCACTGTGGGCAGCAGGGGAGGGGGGGATTCTGCCCCTCTGCCCTGCTCAGGTGAGATCTCACCTGCAGAGCTGCCTCCAGCCCTGGAGTCCCCAACATGAGAAAGATGTGGAGCTGCTGGAGGAGATCCAGAGGAGGTCACAAAGATGCTCAGAGGTCTGGGACAGCTCTGCAGTGGAGACAGGCTGAAAGAGTTGGTGCTGTTCAGCCTGGAGAAAGCTCTAGGGAGCTTTCAGCTTTCCCCCCTTCCAGTATCTAGAGGGGAGCTACAAGAGGGACTTTGTGCAGGGGCACAAACAGTGACAGGACAAACAGCTTTTAACTGAAATAGGGTAGGGCTAGAGTAAATACCAGGAAGAAATTCTTCCCTTTGAGGGTGGTGAGGCCCTGGTACAGGCTGCCCAGAGAAATTGTGGATGCCCAATCCCTGCAAGTGTTCAAGGCCAGGTTGGACAGTGCTTGGAACAGCCTGGGATGGTGGAAGGTGTCCCTGGGGGTCAGAACCAGATGATTTTAAGGTGCCTTCTAATCCATTTTGTGATACAATTCTATATTTCATATCTTAATAAAAACGTTGCAGAGACTTCAATATTCCCCATGGCTGTCAGTTTCCCATTAATACTTTGTTCCCTAGAGACACACAGACTATAACTACGTGTTTCACAAGAATTTCCTTTTTGCTTTTCAGCTCCTGTCACTTTGTCCATCCAGCTGCAGAGTGTGACCAGTAGGATGATACAGTTCAGCTGGGAACCTCAAGGTGGCACAGCAGACAGTCCTTACACAGCAAGGCTGCTGGAAAAATCGGGAGAGATGCAGCAGAGAGTCCTAAATGAAACAAGCACTGCATTTGAAAATCTGTTTCCTGGTTGTCAGTACCAAATATCCGTGGATGTTTCAACGTGCTCTAAGAATGTCAGTACCTCCTTGACAGTTCAGACAGGTATTTCCTCTGGATTTTTTTTCTTTTTCTGATAGCAAACTAACACATTCATGGTCTGAACATGAAGCCCTTTTACACTGAGCACCTACCTCGACATGAATAAGCTACATATTGCAATGAATAGGCAAAAGGAGGCCAAACTTACAGAAATTTAAAGTCAGACTGTGAATTTTTCATGGGGCTAAAATCCAGAGCCTCACTTGTCCTCCTGCCAAATTCAAAACTTTACTGAGTTAGAATCACAGTGGTTTAATGTTCTAGCCTCTCCCAGCTCCGTGCACTTTAATTCCCAATCCTTACTTAGCTGAGAAACCATTTATAAACAATAACTTCATTTTGTCTGGTTATTCTGTCATATGTCCACAGCTGCTGAAGTCTACAATGGAACCACTAGGATCACCAATGAAGTTTTCAATCCTGAATATCAGAAAAAAACAAGTAAAGAATTTAAGGAGTTTGAAAATAAGTTCATTCTGCAGGTATTTTGCTTAGAAATTCTAAACTAAAATTCTATTTTATGCTGAGCTTTTCCTAATGCAAATAACCATGAGGCCTTGGGTATGAATATCTTAAATGTGGGTGGGAAACATTATGTGATGTTTAGAAATGAAGCAGAAGTAATTTTTAATTTATATTGTCCTCTATGGCCCTGATTGAAATTCTGTCTGGAAGTTATACATATTCTCCTACTATGAGAGCTGCTTTTAATTGGATTGTGGCTAGCATGTTGCTATATGTTAAAGAAGAAAAATAGATACTAACTTAAACCTTTCACTTTGCAGATAACAAAACATCTGCCACAGAAGTTTCAAGAATTAATAAATGGAACAAAACTACGTATTGTAATCAATAGCATCAAGGAAGGCAGTGTGATTGTGCAATTTGACATTGTGTTGGATGTTGGACAAAATATAACAAAACCAGAGGTTTCAGATGCTTTTACAGAGGCCCTTACCAGGATCACAGTATTTGTTGTTGATCTTCAAAATACTTCTGTAGAAGGTATGAATTTGTTCATCACTCTGAGTTTAAGCAGTAGTGTGTATTTTTCACTGGTGGTAATGTCTGGTGAATTGGGATTTGGGTGGGGAAAGGCAAATGGCACTTGGTTTACCTCTTTTTCCAAGACTGACTTAAATCTTTGTTCTTCTTGTGTTTTGTTTAACTCCACTGTAGCAAGGAATAGCTGTAAGCCAGGTTTCAATGACTGTAACCGAAACGCTACCTGCAGCCCTGAAGGAGCCACTTATTCCTGTCAATGCAACAAAGGATTCACTGATCTGAGTCCCCAGGTTCCAGGGAGAGTTTGTCAGCAGGATCTACCTTCACGTAACTGCTTTTTATAAGTTATAAAACCCAACATAAACCTTAAAAAAATTGCATATAAGCTCTTTTCCCTTCCTGGACTCTCCTTAGGCAATATCTTACTATAATTATGTACACTGGCCTGGGAGGGATTGGATTTTATGTGGTACCACAGTTAAATATTTAGGCAAACAATAGAAGCATGCTTTCTGGGCTTGTTTTTTGGAAGTTGTTTATGAAAATAAGAAGCATAAACTTGGTAAACTTCAAGATAAATTCTACTCACTGCCTCCAAATTTATATTTCACAGAACACACAACTCCAGCTCCTCCAAACACCAACAGCACCAGTACAGCTGGAACGGGTTCCACAACTCCAGCTCCTCCAAACACCAACAGCACCAGTACAGCTGGAACAGGATCCACAACTCCAGCCCCTCCAAACACCAACACAACTGGATTTACAAGATCTACATCTAATTCTGTTTTCAATACCACTTTAACGTCAGCACCTTGCAGTAAGTAAATATTTGATACCGAATAGTAGAATGAAAATATCCAGTTAGGCACGATATTCTTGTTCATTGGTCATATCAGCTGTGAGGTAAAATCCCTGGATATAATTCCAGAAAGAGAAATCTGATAAAATCACTTAAAATGTATAATTATGCAAATATCAATCAAGGCAGTTTCTACACCTTGGTAAAGCTCTCTTGGACAGAGTAAATGTTCACTGGGTGCCTGCTTGCAGGCATAAACCACGGTGATAAGTGAGTTTTCTTAACCCTGTTATGAAGCATCTTTAATAAATGCCTCCCTCCTGCTCTGAAATTAGGTTTTCTTGGTGGTATTTTAAAAATCCATCTTCCTGGGAATATCAGGATGAGTCAAATATCAGTCCACTTCAGAATGCTCATGTTTTTTTCAACTAGCCTCATCAATTCTCTGTTATCTTAAAGCAACATTGTACAATTCTGACCATTTATCACATTTTGCCTGCAGTTACAAAGGCTAGAAGCAAGCAGAATGTCACCCATTTGTGTTTTGGAGCCATCAAACAAAGTACATTAATGCATGGTTTCTGTCTATAGAGAAGATGGTTTACTTCTACTCTTTTGGTAGAATGAGCTGGAAAACTGAAACCAGCTTCAAAAAAACACACAAGAGTTTATATTGGTTTAATTTGTATTTTTTCTTCAATAATAAACGTATAGAATTGCAGAAGTGGAATGAACTGCTCTCAGCTGTATGAAACTTTCACACTTTGCAGTGACAGTGTCCATCGAAGTTCAGAACGTGACTAGAGAAGAAATACAACTCAGCTGGACCAGTAGCAGCAAGGGCAGCCTCTACAGCATCTCTGTCATGGATGGAAAGGAGACAAATACAACAACTACAAATAAGACAAAAACTGTGTTTAAAAACCTTCTTCCTGGCCATTTGTACACCATTTCTGTGGCAGTGTCATCTTGTGCTGAGAATAAAAAAACTTCAGTCACTGTCCGAACAGGTACATCGTCCATCACCCTGGTATTTCTTTTTAATTAATATAAACTCACAGTGTCTTGCTGTGATATGATCTGGATTTGATCTCACAGACTCTAATTCCTGCAAGTCATTTATATTTATTTGGCTCATCCCCTTATTTGGATAGGACTGCTTGAATTAAACAGGAGTTTGCAAGTGTAAGAGCTTCCCCTGTAAAATTTGTGATCATTTTGTATTATTGAGCCAGATAATTTTGTATAGAAGTCAGGATATTTTGGTTGAAAATTTACCAGAAAATATTCTGGTAGTGTGAAGTTTAGGTTCTACATGCTGTTATGAATGCAGGCAGTCTCTAATTTCACCCTAGCTTATAGACATTAGGGCCAACAGTTTAATTGTGTCTCTGTACTAAAACTGATCCTGAGGGAACATGACACATAATATTTCTCTAAATCAAGGTTTCTCCTTTTGAAACTCTCCATTGCCATCTTCCCTTTAGACAAAACTTTTTCCACTAAAAAAATTACCACTTGGCACTGTATATTATTGCTTTTCCATCACTGGAAGAGATCTAAAAGTCAGCCTGTCAAAAGAAGCCACTGGGTTATTTTGGCATGATCCACGTCTGATAAAACTGTGCTGCACTTTATCATTCTTTCCCAGTGCCTGAGAAAGTGCTCACAATTTCTTTTTCTGTAACTTGAAAGATCTAACTTGACTTTTGGCAATTGTTACTTTCTTCCAGCATTTCTTGACCTCTAAAACATAAATGTCCTTCTTGCAATCCCTTTTTTGAGTTCTCTAGTAGATAGTCTGGTGATTCTCAAAACCCTTCTAAGGCAATTATTTTGGCAGTTGACTATGGGGGTTCCTTCTGATGCACTTACCCTCTCTCTTAGTCTTTAGGACCACAAAGCCAAGGAATTCTCATCATTATTTCCATTGAAATCTTTCAGTTTTTCAGTCCACTGCCTCTCATTTATTAGTTTCTCTATTCAAGAAAAATAAAAAATTGTTTCCTTTTGTAATCTGGAGCCACCTGCCCTACCAGAAAATTGTTTGTGGGCTAATTAAAAAGAGTAATAAAATCAAGTCATCCATATTTCATGTGAAATTAAAGATTATGTTCAATTCTATGAGAACTGGAGATATGATCCAATGAGCTGACTGCATAAAACCTGCTGTTCCAGCCTTTAATGGGTTTTGACCCTTCATAAATAATTCAGATTAGCAAGTCCAGACAATCATACAGAGGTTTTGAGACTCCATGATGCATATTTTTTCCAAAAGAAATTGCAGGTGTCTTTTACTTCTGAAAACTCCATCTAGCTTACCTGAGTTGTACAAGCACATAATAGCACAACCTATATCTCTAGCTTCCATAAGAAATCAGAGTTCTCAATGCTATTTCAGTGAGTTCTCAAATACCACCTACCCACCCACCACCTGCCTCTCTTTTGATATGCTCCAATTTTATAATTTGAAATTCAAAGTTCTCACTTAGGGCCAAAGGAACTGCTGCTTAGGTGACTCGACCATAATTAAAGACTTTTACTTATTCCATAATTTTCATATTAGCACTAAAAATACATGCACAGAAGTGATTATCTTGATTTTTACATTTATTTTGCAGATCCTGATTCCTGTTTCAGAAGAACTGAGTTTTGTTCAGCACAAAGTACTAGCTGTTCTGACTTAAAAGGCGTTGTATGCTCCAGTAAGTTTATGGAACCTCAACATTTGTTTATCCATAACTACGGGGTATTATTTCACAATATAGTATCTCCCATGAGTATTTTGCCATCTGCTTTATGATGTCAGTTCACACAGAATCTGAAGTTCACACTTCTTTGGTGAAGAAGCTGCCTCCATCAAACTTCAGTGTCAGCTTCCAGCTCTATTTTAGTCTGGACTTTTCTATGTAAAGCTTTCTTCTTTTGGCTCAGGGCTCATCCACCTACTCAGGAGGATTTAAACTCACTCAGAGCCTTGCAGAGTCTAACAGACTGGTGTTGCTTCTGCTGGAATCAATGGGAGAGTGGCTGTTGAGTTAGGGAGTGGGATGCACCCTAAATAATACAGGAATGGTGAACAAGTCACGAGGATTGTGATGGCTGACAAACTTGGAGAGATTCAGCTCTGAAGGTTCCAAAGCCACTGCATTAGAAACATTGCTATTATTATTAATATTAATGTTATTAATATTGTATTGGCATTATTATTATTTCTGGTTTATCAGTTCATATTATAAATACATAAATATAATACAAATACATAAATATAAATAAATAGATAAATAGTTCAAAGACCAATTGTGGAAGTAATCCTGAGATTCACCTAATTGTTCCTTCTTTTTTTATTTTTTCCAGATAACCAAGCATTTGCCTGCAAAGTTCGGTTAAAAAACAAGACATTTAACAATGCACTCTACAACTCTGATAGTGAAGGCTATGTAGCAATGTCTGAAATGATCAGAACAGATGTAAGTTGATGCAATCTTCTTTGTCAACATGAATGAACTGCAGAAAGGCTTGTGATTAGCAACTTTAGTCTCCTACATTCATTGTTAAATCAAGACTCTGAAAGGTGAAAAAGAAAAAAACTGTATAGGAAGCACAAAATCTGCCAAGGACAGACAGCTTGTTGTCCAATGAGGAGGGCTATATTCCCTAAGCCATCCTCAAATATAAGTTATTTAGTGAAAGGCATTTTACAATTGTATTTTTGTAAGGAACATCCTGTTCTGTTTATTTTCACTAAACTGATGCCTGTGGAGGCAAAAAAAATAAGGATGTTACTCAAAAACAGCTTCTAAGCACAGACTGGGAAACATGAAAACTTTGCAAGTGTGTACTGGGAGTCCAGATCATTGGCAATTCACTTCATGGAAGTGGCTGCAGGATTGGACAAAGTATCAAGGGGTCCATTTCCAAGGGAAAATGAGGAGGGAAAGTGGAAGCTTTGAGCTAGTAATACTGACAGGCAGAAGCATCAGTCTGCCCCTCAACTGTCTTTAGCAGCATGTTAAAAAAAACCCTGAAAATTTCAACACCTCTCAGGAATTCTATGTATATAATCCTGCTGGAAAGGTAAATTTACTGTGAGATTGGGGTAGACTGCTTTAAATAACTATCACAGCTATTTTTGGTGTGATGATCATACCCTTTAGCTAAGAAACTCCACAGATTTCAAAAGCAGTAATTAATTTGTTCTCACCACACCAACTCGAAGGTAACCTTGTCTTATGACTGCTAACATCTCCATTTCATGGATAGAAAATTTATTTTAGTGGATGTAAAAGGTTTCCTCCAACCTGACTGAACGCAACAGGAATCCCTTTACTGGCTTTTAATAAGCTTTTACCTCATGCAAAGTGTCAGCTTTTCTTCAAAAAATGGCAAAATCAAAGAGAGGCTGTACTAACATGATTGAAAATATAGACAATTCCTCTATTGGATTTTTTTGCCAATTTGAATGTTAAACTATTTCTTTTATATTCCACAGTACTGCCACTCTGTAGTTGTAGCTTTGAAATTTTACAGTTTTGCCTGCATAAGTCAGGTTTCCTATCTAGACTGCTCAGCAAGGTGAGGAAAAGAAAAGCATTTTTGGAGCCTCTGGCCAAAGAATTTAAAGGAACCTAAAGTTTGGGGTGAGGATATATCCCCCAGAAAAGATGGAGGCAGAAAACTGAGCAGTGACTCAGAACAGTTTGTTATCCTCTATGAAAAATAGTAATCTTTCAGACTTTTAAGTTAAAATACCATATTTATCCACAGGGAGAAGGTAACTTCTCTTAGTGGGTTGAATCAAACACCTAATTTTCTGAAAAGATCAGTCCTGACAAGAACATTTCAACCAGTATTACTTAAAAAAGGGGACTGGTTGTTCTTGCTTTACATCCAGATGAAAACACTAAGCAAGGCTCTGCTTTTGGAAATACCAGTGTAATTGATTGGATTTTGATTGGTGTCATGGGAATACACTTGATTTATGCCAGAATGATTGAGAGGCAAATCACACCCTTATTTCTCTTTGCAAAGGTATTCTGTAACGTCATGACTTTGAAAATCTGGTGACAAAAGGAAATTTTAAACTTCTCACATCAAGTTCTGTGCTGGTAGTGTGTGCAGGACCACACTTGAAGTTCAGTTGCACATGTTAAAAAAAGTTAGGGGACACTGAACATAACTTTAGAAATATTGGGCACTCTTTGTAGATTCCAAATTTTGTACAGTCGGGGTCCCATATGGGTTTGTGGAGGAGGACAACTTGTTTTAATGCATTATTCATTGATAACTAGCTAAACAGATTGGAGCTTTGGAAGTCAAACTCAGATTTCACATTTTCAATCACAGACAATGCATCGCTCCAGAATCCTCTTTCAATAAGTGTTTTTATTTGTTAACCCAAAGCAATTACCTTGAAAGAGTAGCAAGTGAAGAAAATGTAATATCCTGATGTGTGCAGGATGTGTGCATTCCTGCTCTGCCTCTGCTGACTGACAAGTGAAATAAATATCAATTTCACCTTGTACAGGTTGTTGCAGCAATGAGTGCTGAACTGGGGAATAACCACTCTGATATTTTCGTGCTGGGGTTCAGACCTGGCAGTGTGATTGCTGATTTCCTCTTTCTGCTGCCAAAAGAAGATGCCATGGATGTGGATGATATACAGGCCCAACTACGTAAAGTATTAAAGAGCAAGTTTGGGAGCCAAATTGAAGTGCAATGTAAGTGATCCTGAAACAGCTTCTCAGTAAAGGTGTGGGGATTAAAGGTTAAATTAAGATGTGGAGATGCTGTTAAATTAAGATGATAAATTAACTTCTCTCTTTTAAGAGACTCAAATAATTCAAGTAACCTATTTAAACATTCACCAAACATATAGTGATTTATACAGATTATGGACCTATTTAGAGTCATTACACATACCCTGTTCCAGACTCAAAGGATAAGTTCTCTTCACACTAAAGGATCTAAAGACTCTCAAGTTACACCATTTCATCCAGCAAATCCTCAGAGCAGTTGTTATGGGTGTCACCAAGAGATCACAAGGGCCTTCAGAAAAGATTTCTAGTTAACAAATTTTCACCACATACAAAAATGTTTTCAATATTATTCAAAAGTTTCAAAGCTGCCAAGCAGTAAAACACAACTGTCACTTAGGGCTCCAGGATTTCTTACACCCACTTTTTTACTGTTTCTAGCTAACATTCCTAAAATGTGTTTTAAATTTCCAGCTCTGTCTGTTCAGTCATCAACTGACAACAGTTCCTCCTGGAGAGTAGCAGTGATTGTCCTTGGAGTTTTACTTGGAGTTGCATTAGTGCTGATTTTCCTGGCAATACTGTTTTACATCTATGTGAGGAGAAGATCAGGTAAATACTTGGTTGAACCCTCAGGACTCATCGGAATGTTTGTCTACAAGCACTTATAAGATAAACCATCTGTTTCACTTAAACATTTTGAGCAAGGCAGAATATTAATATATTTATCTTATAATCCGATGTTAATTGTGCATATTAACTTAGGATAACTCCACCCTTTCCTTCACAATGCCCATTGCCAAATTCCTGAGCTTCTAACAACACCTCATGAATCTTCCTTTAAACAGGTATGGAATTTTCCACATTGTACACGTGGTAGAGTGAGGAACAGAGACACTTCTCTTCAGCCTATCCCCTATAGGTACTGCAATGACTCTCACACTGGCAATCTAGAGAGACAGGATCCAAACTACTCAATACTGTATGTAGGTGACACTGAAAACAGGGTGACTGAGCCTGGTAGCTGTGGCAGGTCACCTGAATGCTCAGCTGAGCCCAGAGTCATCCTATTGGGTTCTGAGCCCTTGGCCAAGGGTGATTCAACTCCCCTGAGACTTTTACCACTGTATAAAGATGCCTTTTTCTCTCCTGTGACTGCAGAATGAGCCCAGGGTAATTCATGTTCTAGCATATACAGCTTTTAAAATGGGACACATCTCAGTTATGTGGACTTGCTACAGAAGTCTGATGGACCAGAAACTTGATTTGGAGGCTTCTGAATTCAAGGTTTCTCTAATTGCTGGGCTATGAAGACATAACTGGTTATATGTGTCAAATGTATAGTGTGCTAAATATAGGTGTGGTTTCACAGCACAGTCTCAATGTATTGATAGATTGTATAGATGAGGAAGGCAAACATTCGGTTAATTTGATTTAAAAGTATTTTACTCATCTATTTTTGCCTGTCAAAAATGGTTGGCTGAGCAAGGAAGTGCCATATAGTGCAATTTTGTCCTGCTCTTGATAGTTCTAGAGTCCAATAGAAGTAACTCCTGTGTCATTGGAGCAGACCTTGCTTTAGATTTCTTCTAATTGCTTTAAAGCAATTAGAAGAAATGACCATTACCTTTTCCCACCACTCTTCACTGCAGTCCTGGTGAAGTTACAGTCTGTTTCTACTATGGTACAGTTTTTCCTACTTGGAATATCCTGGACAAGAAGACAAAGGGTCAGTTTACTGCTGCACATATTTCCAGCAGGATTTATGTGTTTCATTTGAAACCAGCTCTCCCTGTATCTGTATATTTTGTTAATCTGCTTAGGCTCAGAATTCCTGTTGAGGCACTGAGTATCCCATGATGTTGAGGTCCTGGCTCACACCCCCTGAACACCCCTGTTTTTTGGGGATTAGGTTATGGTTATCAGGCACAGGTTAGAGTAAATTGGTGCCAGAACTGCAGCACAAGGTGGGAGCTCAGCACAGTGGTGGTGCACAAGCAGCTCTGCTCTGCTCTGTGTGCAGCCAGTGTTTATTCTTTTCATCCCTCCTTCCTTGGGTTCTAACAGAGCTCCTGGGACAGCCCTGCTGAGGACCCTGTCTGGAACACTATTTTTAGTAGCAGGGACCTATGAAACAGGGTCTTGCATACCCTGCTCTCCCTTTCCTTCCATGCAGTGTCAGCTTGTCTATCCTGATTAGGTCTGGGGTGTGGAGTCACAGGCACCTCACTGATGGAAAGAGTATTTGTTAATTTGTTAGTATTTGTTAAACTTACATTATGTGGCTTTTAAATATAGCTAGCTCTGGTGTTCTACTCACTGAGTAGTCACTCAACAATGTATTCTGTCAGTAAATAAAAGTTCTCCAGGGAGCTCTGTTGAAAATACAAATGAGTGCTCTCGCTTATATAACACTCTTTTATTTCTTTTTTTGAGGGATCTAATTTGAATAGCAAACCCTCATTGTCAGTAAACCTTTCTGATGTCCTTGTAAATAGTGTTAAATAGAGACCATGTACAGCAAGCTTGAACAATCCTGGGATTGTTCATGCACAATGTATTTAATGTCTTCGGGAAAAAAAGGTGGTATTTTAAACTATTTTCTCAAAGATGCTTTACAAATAAAATCTTTATTTTTACAATCGTGCATTCTGAAGGAATCTGCTGTTCTTGTTTTGTCATGTAATTTGGAGCCTCTTCTACCTGCAGAGGGGGAGGGTGGCCAGTGCAGTCAACAACAGAGCTAACCTTGTTATGATTACACAGAAGGATGATCTTTTTGAGCTAAAACAACCAAGATCTACTGAATCTATCCTTTTTTTACCTTCTACTTCAATAAAAAAAATATAAATCCCCTACCACCACAGTGTGGAGTCTAGACTCTGAGAACTCTCTGAAAATGAGAGCAGGAGAAGCAGACCTCCTCTTTCCACAGAGGAACACTTCTTCCCTCCCAAACAGCATTCACATGGGCTCCTTACACTTATTCCCTTCTCAGAGGGAGGCAGCAAGTGGGACAGAGAGATAAATGGCTGAGCATAAGACACTCAAAATATCAAGGCAGCTGGCTCCTGTTGGTATCAGTGGGATTGAAGCAATTCCTCCATTTTGGGGTGTCAGGATGTCTGTGGCTGAGAAAGGGCATTTTGCCTGTTTCAGACTTGCTTTTTCCTCTCTGGAACGGACTGACACTATGATCCAGAAAAACCTGAGCTACCTACCAATCTCTTCATGCATGCTGTGATCAAGGCCAAGGTCTGAGGAAATACTGTTCCTATTCTGTTCTGCTCCTATTGCAACTGATAACACTCAAGTCTTTTTTAAACTATTTTAAACAATTTCACTTTTCCACAATTTATTATTCCAGCTGCTGTAAATAACCAAAAGCTTTTGCTTCATGAGTATGAGAAAATCATGGTGCTCTGGAACCAGGACCATACCCAGTTGTTGCACTGCATTCCCAAGGGCACAGGCAGTTTGGGACTGGATAAAGCCTAGCCTTGGAAGAACAGGTTGTGCACTTGCCATCTTCTATCTAATTGAGATTATTTAGGCTGTGCTAGGAATTTCCCTTAGTGCCTTTGTCATTGTAGATTCATGATGGAACAACGCCTTGAAAGGGAGGAGAAAGCAACAGGACAGCTCTCAGATTTAACTAAACAGGCCTGGGGAACACTGGGAATGCCATGTCTGTCCTGCTGTCCCCCAGTCTGTGACAAGCCAGGTGCCAGAGGAACAGAAGGAACTGAGGATTAACACAGGGGAGCCACAGGGACAGAAGTTCCCTCTGCAGGGAGCTGGATCTGCCATGTGCTGGAAGAAGAACTGGAGTGAGACACTAAAGGGTCTAAACTCAAGTTACACAAATCAGCAACAAGAGGGGTCAAAGTCACAAAGAGCATAGCAATGTGCCTTCCCCAAGCTTAGCTGCTTGCTTTCCTCTTCTCTAACAGCAAGAAAGTGCTGTAGGACTTCAGGACATCCCAAGCACATACTGACCTATAGCCTAGGGAGTGCATGTGTGCCCTCAGCACAGCCTGGAAAAAGGAACTGGGGATCTGGGCCTGGCAGCTGGTGCCAGGAAACAGGCATGACCTGCTGAGACAGATCTGCTCAGCCAGCCCACATTCCCTGCACAGAGCTTTACCACTGGCTGTGGTTGGTCCTCATGATTGACTTTGGAATTAAAACCCTGCTGACATCAGCTTCCAAGTATACTAGTGGGGAATCCAGGAGCAGAAATATTACTGTTGGTAAACCAAGCAGATCTGTGTCATTTTAGTCACTTTTATGGGAGCTGGGCTGTCCAAGGACATTGCATTCTGGGGACCTAAATTAATAACATCCCTGTTTAGCTACCATTAAATGGACCAAGCTGGTGTATCTGCCTGCTGGAAAATCCAGTTTTCCCTTTCTGAGCAGATCCAGACTGTACTGCGGCTGAAAAGGAGTTGGATTTTAAAAATTTTTTGGTATATAAACACACCCATCTGCCAGTTGTTTCCAGTGTTAACTAGTTCTTTTAAGGACTCAGTTTCTGAATAGTCAAAAAATTTAGGGCTGTGCTCAACCTCTTAGAAAGCTTGCAGTGGAAAACTGGGATTTGTCCAGCTCACATCCACTTTGCTGTCCCATGCCCCCACTTAAAAGTTTGTCCTGAGAAACTGAAGGTCTTTTGAGTTGTAGGTCAAATCTGTCTCCATTCCTCTTGCTGGGGGGGACATCTGATCTTTGACATGGTTAAATATTTGTGAAATTGGGCTAGAAACTGTAGAAATAATTGATGGTTTAATTCAGGGATATATAAACTGTTATTGCTGGTGTTAGAACATGCCCTGTTCTAATCTCACCATGATCCTGTGCTGGCAGCAACACAACACGGGTTAGGCAGGATTAGAAACGACTCAAAATGATTTTAGGATGGCTTGGTCCTGCCAGGTGTTTGAGGCATTTCCTACACCAAGACTTGACTCACAAAAGACAAGTTCAGCTTTGTTTTCTGCCCTTCTGTGCCCTCCCAGTTTGGCTGAGCTGCTGCAGTGAGTCAGTGCAGCTGTGGGATCCCACAACATATGTGCAAAGTCGACCAAGGAATATTTAATGGATTAAATAGATATGTGTGAGTGGGCTGACTTCAAAGCTATTTCACTGCCAATTATTCCTTCAACTTCCAGCTTCATAAAGAGACATTTTAATTTTTTTTTTTTTTTAAACATGAGGCTGAACGAATATAACACCACATCTGAGCCTCCATAAATCTTGTCAACACCTTGATGAGACATGGAAACCTCTCCATCCAGGAAGGTGTGGGATCAGAAAGTGCTGCACTGTGCAGCAGGAACCACCAGATAGCGCTCCCTGTTCCAGCATCAGCTGCTCCATGACCTGTTTGCACCAAAATCTTCAGTAATTCACAAATTTTTGGCTCAGCACAGGGCAGCCTGGAAACTCACTCCCTTCCAATGGCGTTTGCAATGCTTAAGTGCTTCAGCTCTCTCTTCAAGCTGTGCCTTCTTCCCCAGCACATGAGAGTTGGGAAATTGCTCAGTTTTATTGCTCTGGAGAGGTGACACAGAGCAAGGAGAGGCTGGGCACACCAGGGGAGCTGCACATCCTGCAGGGCACCCTGGCTGTGCCCTGCAGCAGCTCTGGGGCTGTGTGCTCACAGCAGCAAGGAGCTGCGCTGCAGCTCTCTGGTTACACATGCACTTAAGCTCCTGGGGGAATTACAGCCAAAAAAGGAAGGGATAAAGGTGTCTGTGGGAATCTCAGCATCATCCTACCTGTCTCTCTGAGCACCTAAATACCAGCTTAAAACACAGCCCTGAACCCTCAGAAAATACTCAAAAAAAAAGGTTTTTTGCTCCACAAACTCCTCTTCTTCTTGTTTTTTTTTTTTACATTCTGGGTTGGTGCAAGGTGAAGTGAGGACATCACTGACAGGAGCAGTCACCTGCCTCCCCCTGAGGCACTGATGTGTTTGTTGGACACTATCAAAGCCACCTCCTTGTCACTGTGGTCAGATATTGATAGCAGGTCCTAAACTTCTATTTGTCTCATTGCTACAATAAACTATTCAACTCATCAAAAGGTTAATTGTCTATGAAATAAATTTGAAATCTTTATTTGATTTCTCTTCTCATAACCAGAAAGCTTAAGCAGCCTAGGGGCTCTTTATTTTTTCAGTTGTTCCATGTGGAGATTTTCATATTGGATTCAGGGAATCAGCAATTTAAGTAAATTAATATTAAAAAAAGATATCATTTCATGAGCATGGCCAAATTATCTGTGAACAAAACACCCCATGAATCAAAAATATAATTAAATATTATCTTTTGGCTGATTAAAAAATGAGATATTCCAACTGTCACTTTTCTTCACTGTCAGTAAGGTAATTTCCTGTGTCTAATCATTCCCTTTGTCTAAGGACAGGGATAGCTACAGACAGCAGCTATCAGTGAGCTTCCTCTTGAGTATCACATACAATCACATACTGAATATTGTGCCATTAGTTATTAAATCCTAATTAGTGTTTAAGGAAAAGCTCATTTTTTTTTCTTCCCTTCTGCTGAACAGTGCCTAAATCTGTGCTGGTACTTGCTGAATTCACACCTGGAACAAGGAAATAAGAAATAAAAATAAGAATAAGAAAGAATAAGAATAAGAATAAGAATAAGAATAAGAATAAGAATAAGAATAAGAATAAGATAAGAATAAGAATAAGAATAAGGTTGGCAATAGATGGCAACAGAAGGCACCAGGTGTGTCACTGCTGTGGTGTTCAGCTCCCAGGGCTCATGAGTGCCATAACCCCACAGCCACTGGCTAGTGAACAGCCCTAAAGTGCCAAAGGGATGAGCAGAACCATCTCTCCTCTCTCCTTTCGGTTTTTCCAGAAGAAATGGACTTGGGAAGAGCAGCTCATCCTTGGCTTTGGGGGGCTGCCACCCAGCAGGGCTGCCCAGGAGAAAGGAGACCTCCATAGAGGAATCCCAGCTTTGTCTCTTCCCAGGGATGCAGCTGAGTTTGTGATGCTGTGACAGGGATGAGGCATCTGTCTCGCCTCAGGCTGGCCTCTGCTGTCAACAGAGAAAAATGAGCAGCTTCAGGACATGATTCATGTGCCCTGTGTTGTGTGGCTACTTCAGATGAGATGAAATCTCCCACAAATGGCTGTTTCTCTCCCCTATATCTGAAGGGAGCATACAGCAACACCAACTCACAGACACCTCCATTATAACACAGCTGCAAGGGGCTCAGAAAAACATTCCATTCCCAACTTCCATGACTTGGAAGACAGCTTTGTCTGTCATGCCAACACCTGGTGAGGTGAGTCAGCAGATCTGTGGCATTACAGGCCTGGGCAGAGCATTATTTTGGGTCATGAAGAAAGAGCAGGAGTTTTTGTAAGCATGGGGAGTTCAGCAGCTGCAGCAATCTGGGAGGCTGTGGCTCTGCAGGCACACAGCTGGCACTAGAATTTTTCTCTGTTTACCAAGATTTTGCCAAAAGGGCCTATTTACCCCATCTCCCTTCATGACTGATGTATTTCCTCCCCTCTTTGCTTTGAGGATCACAGAATAATTTAGATTGGAAAAGACCTCTAAGATTGAGTCCAATCTGTGCCAAATCTCATCTTGTCAAAGAGCCCAGATCACTGAGTGCCACATCTAGCTGTTCCTTAAACACCTAGTGACTTCACCACACCCCTGGGCAGCATCCCTTTCAAATGCTTAAAAACCCTTTACACAAAGAAATTCCTCCTGGTGAGCAGCCTGAACCTCCCCTGGTGCAGCTTGAGCCCACTTCCTCTAATTCTAAATAACTGCATAAACGGGATTGATCTCACTAACAAGATTTTGGTCCTGAGTGGGATAGGACATAGATCCCTTGTGTCTTTCCATCCCATATCCCTCTCACCAGGGCTGTTGAATGCATCTTGACCTCAACACACACACACATTGCAGAAAATGCACTATTGCACGTGTCCTCCTCCCCGCTGCACGTAGAGCTGCAGCCTGATCTTGTGTTTTGGCAAAGACTGGGCAACCCAGGAGGAGAGGGGAAGACAGAAAAAAAAAAAGGATTAAAGCAAGGATAAGCTGAAAAATTCTTTAATGCCAAGTTAGCGTGTGCTGGTTGAGCTAAGAAAACTAAGGAAGGTTGTGACTGCTTCCCTCTTCATGGCAGGTCTGTCCTGCACATGAGGAAACAGGGATGTGCTCTGACTGGGAGAGCCTGACAGGAGCCACCTGCTCTGATTCTCACTGCCAGCAACCTGCCTGCCTCAGACAAGCAGCTGGTGGCTCAGCTGATGCTGAGATGGAAACCGATAAACCCCTCCTCTTCCTTTTTTTTTTAAATATATTTTGTCTAGGCACAAGTTTTGTGGTTGGCTGTTGCTGACAATGAGCATGCTCATGCTGCTCTGAGACAAATTTCCTCACTTCTAGCAAAAAGTGCTGAAAAACCTAATTAGAAAAGAGAATGGATCTGCAGTTTTATGCCATGCTTGAAAATGCCCTTTTCTTTGAGTTGTTCATTCTCATGCCTGGAACTGGTTCCTGCTTTGCTGTAACAATTCTGTACTCAAGTTGTCCTTAATGCCTTTTGCAACATGAGGGTGCAAAAGCATGTGAGGTATTTACAGTTCTCTCACAGGAAAATATGCTCTAGGCTGCCACTGCCAAAAAACCCTAGCAAAGGCAGCTCTTGGGTCACTGTAAAGAGGAATCTGATTTTGTTCAGCTTGTGCAATGGTCAGAAGTGACTGATATCCTAAATATGAGGAAACAGAGTTTTCTGCTTTGTCCTGCAGCTTGTATTGCAGTTGTCTCTGTCGCGTTCTCTTTTATTAAGTGATCTCTCCGAGGGTAGCCAGGAGCAGTTGCCCTTTTCATTCTCTACATTGCACAATGCAGCCTGTAATTATTTCATTATGACTTTAATTAATTTTTCTCACATTAAGGTTACAATTGCCACATATGGTGATTTACTTATTTATTTAGTTGACTACTCAGCTCTTAAGAGTGAGGGAGTTGAGGGGCTTAAAAGAGAGTGAAATGGCTATTCAATTTTGGAATTATCTCTGACACAGACTCAAGAGTACAAAACTAGCTGTCATCTTTTTCCAGGCCAAAAACATTACATTGGAAAACTGCCAAATTCAAATGGCTCTGTAGGATCCTGCTTGATTTCCTATCAGCTCAGACTGGCCAGGAAGGCTGCAGGTGCCAGCCTACAATCTGCTTCAAGTGGGATGGTGGGGAACTCAACAGTGAAAACTTCCCTGAGTGCTCCTTCCTTCCCTAACCATCCTTTCCTCTTCCCCTTCCCTTCCCAACAAAAAGCTCAACAAAACTGGAAGAATATATTGAATAAAATGATGCTGGAGATGTTTTCATCAGTCTGGGGGTGTTGTCATAGTCATTTGGCCTGTCCTCTTCTACTTAAAAAAGTTATCTGAGTGAAGTCTGAGGAGCTGCTGTGATAATTTGGGATGCCCAGGGTGTGCTCCTGCCCTTAACAACACACCCTGCTGCCATGGAACATTTGTTACACCATGAGCACGTACATGACTGTCTGCAAGGAGCTTCTCACCACAGGTGCTACATCTGGAAGCTCCAGATGTCCACAGAGTGTGCACAGGTGAGGTGGAAAGTCGATCTAAAAGGTTCAAAACAGAAAAAGGAAACAGAGAGGCTTGCTGTCCATGTGCTATGCTGAGTACATCTTGGTGGAAATAAAAGGAGAAAGATTTTAGCTGTATTTTGCAGCTATCAGTGCCGAACAAATGCTGGAATCTTTAAAAAGTACTGATTTGGTAACTTTTAAAAACATTGTGCTGAACATGGGATAGCTGTGTATTTTCTGTCTCACAGGATCAGAAGCCAGTGGCTGCGGAGGCACCACTGATGCCAGTTGTGTTCAGAGAAGAACGGAATAGAATAGAATTCTATTTATATTTATATTCTATTTATTTTATATTTCTCTTCTATATTGATGGAATGGAATGGAATGGAATGGAATGGAATGGAATGGAATAGAATAGAATAGAATAGAATAGAATAGAATAGAATAGAATAGAATAGAATAGAATAGAATAGAATAGAATAGAATAGGGTTGAAAGGGACCTTAAAGATCATCCAGTTCCAACCCCCTGCCATGGGCAGGGCCGCCTTCCTCTAGACCAGGTTGCTCAGATTCTCATCCAACCTGGCCTTGAACAGTTCCAGGAATGGGGCTTGTACAACTTGACCTGTGATTCAGCTGCATTCTTGTGAGGTTTGACTTAGTATCCTATCCTAATCTGCCCAACACTGTACAGTATCATAAAATAACATGAATAGTTTAGCAACAAGTAAACTAACATCCCTCAAGGCATTTATCACTGGGAAAGCTTCTAATGGGCATGTTTTGATTAAGATTGCACTGGAGGCAGTGTTAGACCTGAAGAGATTAAATATTTGAATCAGTGATTTGGAAGTAAATATAACTCCTCTGCTGATGAAGGTGTGTGACTTATGCAGAATGGTAAACAAAGAGGCAAGAACGGCTGCAATGCAACGATCTTGACTTCTTGATAAGCTTGACTTACTTAAGTGAAAAGTATTTAAGCAGCTGACTGCCCAAATGCACTTTTAGGAATCAGGAATGAAGGCCACATCTCCAGAACAGGTGGCTGTATCTCCCAGCAGGAATGGATTCAGCAAAGGATTTGGCAGTGGAAGGATAAGCAGGTCAGCCTGAGCTCCCACAGTTACAGCGTGGCCAAAAAAGGTTAATGGGATGCTTGGATTAACAGTGCACAAGCAGGGCAGGAGCAGGGTGATGTTAACTCTGAACATGGCATTAGTGGGATCAACACTGAAATGCTACATCAGGTTTTGGCATCCACTGCTCTAAAGAAAGGCTGGGAAGGTACAAAAAAGGAGCCACAAATGAGGAGAAACTTCCACAAAGGGAGCCCCTAAGGGTTAAAATTGGACACAACTTTATTATGTCTTTGCTGTTATTATGAGGTATTTATCTTCTTGGGATCAGGAGAGGGAAAAGTACCTGCAAAGGGCTTTTTAACCTGGTTAAATACACATGTAAACAAATAGTTGAAAATTTGGACAGATATGTAAATACTCTACAAACTATTTTACAGCAAATGAAAAACTGGTGGGAAAAACTGTCAAAGGTAACCTTGCTGTGCTTTGATTTGATACCTTCAAATAAAGTCAGGATAGAGAAGAGAGCTGAACATTGCTGATTCCCACAGAGAGTAACTGCATGGCTGAAGGACTGGTGGGATTCCAGGGACCAGATTAGCAGATATGACCAGGTATGACATGCTAGTGACATGTGCCAGTCCATCAGTGGCCAAATGTGCAGGAATTAGGAACAGCTTGCTGTGAAAGGCTTTCATGTCAGGCCAGTAGACTGACCAAGGGAGTCAGACACTGATTGAATTCTGGCTGTGACGTTTGTGACAGTGCCAAATAATTTGCAGGATTCCAAGCTCACCACTCTCCTTTTTTAGCTGTGCCAGAGACTCCCAGGAGCTCATCTGTCCAAACTGACAGACTGTCACTCTAATAACCATGACAAATCTGAGTGTAGTGCAGGGCCTGCAGTCTGGCTCCCTCCTGGCTAATGACAGCTCTGCCTCCTTGGGAACCTCCCTGGTGACCAGGCAGAGTGCATCAAACTCTAAAATCCCAAATCTGTCCTTCTGCTGCCAGTCATGTCCAAAAACACCTGAGGCAGACAGGCTGGGAAAAGGACTCTTTTTCACTCCTGGTGTGGATGGTCAGAGTGCCCAATCTGCCAGGCAGTCATTGCTCCCAGCCTGCAGCAGGTGGGGTCATTCAGGGTCTCCTGCCTGCATACCTGGGCTGAAACTGTGGATTTCATGAAGCTGTTCCACTTCACACAGGAAAAAGGAGGAAGGTGGTATTCACATCCTTTCCCCAGCTGGTGTTCAGTTGCATTTTCAAAGCAGAACAACTGGGAGGGGAAAGACACGCAAAACTTTACCCACAGAATATTTAACAGCAGTGACTCACGCCTTGTCCTGTCCCATCAGGCATATTCTTGCAACAGAGCAGTGACTGAATTTGAAATTTTTTTTTCATCTCCAGGATGAGTGTTCAGGGGCAGGATTGTTGGGTGCTGTGAGAGAGGTGCTGCTTGCTGCTCTCAGTGAGAAAAATGTGAGTTTGGGTCATGGCTGAGAATTCCCTTTGGGAACAGCTTTCAGGTACTAAGTCCAAGTCAAATCATCCAGACATGAATCTTTCCCTGGCATTTACTTCTGCCTAACTTTTCCTGATGATGTCTGTGTGTATCCTTTCCCAGGTGCTTGACTCTATCCCTTGGCACTGCACAGGGAGGCTGAGCTAAAGGATTTCAGGAGAGTGGTGCCATGGCTTATTTCCATGCTGCCCTGAGAATTGAGACTGCAGCCTTTTTCATCAGGCTGTGAGAATATTTTCTTCACCTAATCTGCTCACAACAGGTTTGCTGGAGGTTTTCCCCTTGTCTATCACTGCCTGAGTGCTATCACTTGCTCCCCTGTGCCCAGACCCTGAGGCTCCAGTCTGGGAAGGTGCAGCCTAGGGAGAAATTATGCCTAAAGCCCAGCTGTGATTTCCAGCCATTAGTCTGAGCAATGTGTGCACATTTCTGCTTATAACCAAGGCAGTATGATTTGAGGGTGACTGCACTACAGGAATGCAGAAATATGTCCAATACAGCCTCTGTGCTGGGGACCTTTCTCCTAGAGCCCTTTCCTTCTTCCAGCATGAAGAAAAATCTGCTGTTTCTTCCTTCATGATAACTGAGGGAAAGTAAATTTGCTGTGAGCATGCTCTGTTTCCATCAACTGGAAGCAGTGAGTTCATATAAATTATACCCAATCTCTGACAATAACTCTATTTGTTCAAGCAGGAAGCCTGACTGTGTATTTTCTTGCTCACTGCTAGCACATCTTGGGATCAGCTGGCAACTGAGGGCTACTTAGATACAGGCTAATGAATCACCAGCTCTTGCAGAGCTGAGATAAGCCCTATGATTTCTTCTTTCCTTCAGTTTGCTTGATAGCCCCCCCAAAAATAAAAATAACCTCCTTGCATCATAGGGAAGGCTGTACACCTGCTGATTGCCATGAGTACCACATGGAGCAGCCACAGAAATGAACTACAGCCAAACTGGTCAGACACAGGTTGGTGTTCTGCCCTTGAATTTCTTGCCTGTGCATCTCTGAAGGGGGATGCTCCAGTACCCAGATGTAAAAATACAGATAAAATCTGGTGTGAAATGAACATGTGAAACCTCTTGTGTTATTCCTGGAAGTGTCAGCCAAAGACAAATGTGGTGTAAGACACAGCTCAGGTGGCATCTATCTCTGTGACACTGGCCATGGCTGCTCCAGGTGACAGGGAAGCCAAGATGGAACCAGAATCCATCCCAAATCAAGATCAATATTCAAGAAGGAAAGCCTGAATTTTCTTTTGGAGATGCCCATTTCTTTCCAATCTCTCCAAGATTCTCACTCTTTTGAAAGAGAATCCACATGACTAGCTCAGATAGCAATTTTCCAGGCAGCTAAAATTAGAGATGAATCCCACCCATTACACAGAGTATACCTAACCTGAAAGGAATGACTGATTATGTTCTTCAATATTAAATAGATCTGAAGGCAGATCTGTTTAAACTGACTGATCACATTCTTCTCAAATAGCATTATATGAATATTTCCAGTAAGGATAGGGAAATATTAATGTCATGTACAGAAAGACATGACAAAATTTAGCAGGGTTATGACTATTGTTCTAATAAATAGGGTAGGGGAACAACAGGAAGGACCACAGCTGTGAAATCAGATCTTCTGGGGAGGGTAACTTTGAATTCAGAACCAAAGCATACTCAGGGTATTCAGTATCTTTTAGCCATGACAAGACTTTATTAAAAATATGTGAAATTATACCTTCCTCTCCTTTTTTTTTTTTGGTTTTTTTTTTAACCCTAAAAATTTGTAATTTGGCCAAACTGCCTTAGGTTTAGCAAGAGCCACAAGAGCCATATCCAAATGCCATAGACAAATTATGCCATAGACAGTTACTCAAATGATGGGTGTGAAATATGGGAAGAAAAAATTAAGCCTCTCCTTATATTTTGGTGTCCAGTATGATTTTGCCCTGTTTGCAGATTCTTTCCCCATAAAACCCAAGATAATTTCAGGTCTAGTGGCTGAAGTCGAACAGGATCCAGGGGGTTCTGATCAGATACAACCCAGGTCCTGCCCTTCTGCAGGGTCACCTGCTGTGATGACCCTGTCTGGATGCCAGGCACCCACCAGAGTCACTCTGTCACTCTCACAGGGCAGAGAAAACACGATGCCATGAGTTAAGGGCAAAGAGAGACCACTCACTGAACACATGAGTAGGTAAAACAGACTCAGCTTGGGGATATTAATTGAATTTATTGCCAACAAAATCAGAGCAGGGAAACGAGAAATAAAAACAGATCTTAAAAACCCTGTCCTCTCAATCCTCCTTCCCAGCTCTGCCTTCTGCCCCAGGGCTGCTGGAAGAAGGGAATGGGGGTTTTGGTCAGTCCATCCCACCCTGCTCCTGCCCCTGCTCCATGTGGTCCCTCCCACGGGCCATGGTTCTGCATCAACTCCTGTCTCCCACACGAGTCCATCCCACAGGAGATGTCTCCAGGAATTCCTGCAGCCTGAGTCCATCCCTCCGTGGGTGGCTCACTCTTGCACGGAGTGCAGTACCTCAAGGCCAGGTTGCTCCAAGCAGGGTCCCCCACGGGGTCACGAGTGGCAGCAGGGAAGCTGCTCCAGGCCGGGCTGCTCTGTCCACGGCTCCTGTGGGAGCTGCCCGGGGCCCTGGCATGGCAGTCACGTCCATGGCATGGCAGGCACGTCCATGGCACGGCAGTCATGTCCATGGCATGGCAGGCATGTCCATGGCACGCTTGCCTTGTCCCGCAGCTGGAGCACAGCTAGCCTGGCAGGGCTGTGCTGGCTGGAGAGCTGGGACAGTGGGACCATACCAGCAAAATGGGAATGACAGAGACAGGACACTGGGGAGCATCCCAGCAAAATGGGAATCACGGCACAGACACTGGGGAACATCCCAGCAAAGTGGGAATCACAACATAGACAGGGTACTGGGGAACATCCCACCAAAGTGGGAATCCCAGCAAAGTGGGAATCAGGGCACAGATCGGACACTGAGGAACATCCCACCAAAGTGGAATCATAGCAGAGACACTGGGGAACATCGCAGCAAGGCACGGCTCAGGGAGAGGCGGGACTGTAGGAATCACCAGCCAAGCGCAGGGGGGAGGAGCTGCCTAACGTTTGGTTCAGCGCGTTAGGTGCTGCGCTTCGAACCCCGAGTCCGCGTGTTCGAGCCCAGCAGGCGCCGACTGCAAACACCAAATCACCCTTGGATCATGCTGGCTGTAGCGGAGCCCGAGTCCCCGGCGGCCGCGGGGCAGGGCTGTGCCCAGCAGCGCCCCGGGCTGTGGCAGCGCCTGGGGCGCGCCATCGTGCGCATCGCAGAGGCGGCAGCGGCGATCCTCGGTGCCTGCAGAGGGTGGATACGCCAGTCCCAGCACAACGGCCCGTCGTTAAGGGTTTATTCCGCCAACATCAACCTCAACATCGCCTGCTGTGGAGGAAGCGTAGCAACAGCTGACCAACATCCCCCAACCCAGTTTGAGCTGACGATTCCGTAGAATGTCAGAAACCACAGGACTGCGAGGAAATCTGACTGTTCTGTCCGACCGCAAGCGAAGACAAGAAGCTGAAGTCAGGCAGTTCCTGCACATTTCAGTGGCAGGGCACAACCCGCCAGTTTCATTGGTGCCTGTCACCACTAATTCGGACTTCGGAGAACGAATGGTTCCTCCACATTTGATTGCCACTTCTGATCAGTAATTCGGACTCGGGGACCAACTTTTTCCTTTTTGTCAATTATTCCCTTTCACTAGCCTACTAATTTTTTACCCCCTTTCCTATGTTTTCCTTTCCTCTTGTCCCTTTTTCTTCATTGCACAATCACAGCTATAAGCTGCCAAAACCCCAGAAGGTCAGAATCAAACCATAATTTTTTTTCTCAAGCTCATCTTTCAGCTGTTCAGACTTGTGTTTTTTCCACTTTTATTACCCTATAAAAATAATTTGCAAGAGCCACGACCGCTCTTTTTTTTTCCTTTTTTTTTTTCTTAATTTTTTCCCCGATTTTTATTTCCCTATATATAAATTAAAGGTATAAATAAAAGGTATAAATAAACCTTCATGAATAACTGAGGCAGGGCATAAGAAGACAGGTAACATACTCCAGAAGCGATCCAAACCAGTATGTTTTCAAATAACAAAATGATCCTCTGTCCACGACAAACTGTTTTGTTGGAGTTTTGTTCCAGCAAAATGTTGCACGAGTGTTTCACAGTGGACAGCTCGTTTTTGCTCTCAGCTTGACTCTTTAGGAAGATTTATCCTGAAATGTTTTCCAGAAAACTCCTTAAACTCTGCCCAGAGCAGCTTAAATTAACAGCAAGTTACAAATTGGTAAAGCTGAGGTACATTTATATTGAAAATTCCATCTAAAATATTTTGCCTTTTACAGTTCTAACTTTCTTTTCCCCACCTGCCTCCTGCACACTTCTCCCTGGACTTTTCCCACGTGTTGTATCCCAGCACTGAAGTCCACAGGGGCCTTTGCATTTCCTGAGGCTGTAGCATTTCTGTACATGAACTAGTTCTTGCAGGGACACCAGAGCTAGCAGTGCTGCACTAAAACACCTCCCGTGGCTCTGCTGAACATCTGCCCTCTCTTGCCATCACTGCATTTCCACTTTCCCTGCCCTTCCCAGTGCATTTCCGCTTCCAATGTTCTTTTTCTTCCTGCACCAGTCTAGTGTCTGTAATGCTTATCCTGCTGTGAAGCCTGGGAGCTCCTTCTATTTCCTCATCTATTTTAGGATTCAGGCTTTTATCCCTGCCTGCTTGTCCTCACCTTCATTTGTAACTTTTTTTTTTGTCCTGGATTTTTTTTAAACAGAGTTTTATATCCCTCCTTTTTTTTTTTTCTTTCCTTTTTTTTCCCTTCACACAGACTTGTATTCTTGATCTTTTTTGCCTGCAGGGACCAGGGGATCACTGTAAATTTAATGGAAGAGTTAATGAGGGAATGTAGGAATGCAGGAGACTGCTATTTTTAGCATGCTTCATCTTATGTAATAATTTTTTTTTTTCACTGTGTGGTATCAAAATAGATACCAAAATACCAAGTAGAACTTGGTTTCTGATAAACCTGTTTTATGTCTCAGTGTTTTACAAGAAGCCCCTGTAGATACTGGTACTGCAGCCACCATGATAAAAATAAATCCTGGGGACCTGGTCACGTACACCTGCTCAAGAAAAAGTCTCATGGAAGGCAGCACCTTGGTACCACAAACTTCTGGACAGAGCTGAAACTTGGTTTGTGCAGCAGATTTCAGGACTGTACATTTCAGTTCTGCTACAGCTTTTATGTTTCTTTCCTTGTTTCTCTCTCAGCCTTCAGGAAGTTAAAACAGGGTATCACACATCGTGCTGGGTCTGTATCACACATTCACTAAGGTCAGGGTGTGGTTTCCTCTCTCTCTACTTCCACCTCACAGTTAAAATAATGATGTTTTTAAGTTTGTTTTTATTTTTTTACCCTGTAAATGTCTTATACTAACACATCAGTATTTCACAGCCCTTTTCAGCTCCTGTATGGGGATAATTCAGCTTTTGCAATGTTCTAAGGGAAAATGCAAGAGACAAGCTTGAATGAATTGTGGGTGCTACACACACACACTCCAAATCAAGTTAACTAAAACCGTGGGATCCTCACTGGAAAAATGTGGCATAAATTCTCTTTATACTTAATATTAGGTGATAATTGTCTTTAAAATGTCTACTCAAACACAGTTTAAGCCTTCAGTGAGGACTTCTGGATGGACCCATCCATGTTTGAGTGGTATTCCACAGCAGGTAGATATTTCTTCCCCAACAGATGAGTCATAAGTAAATAACTTCCTGCAATATCTAAGGACTGAATCCAAGGCTGAGCCTAGAGAGTCTCCACACTATTCCTTGCCAGTGGGTTGCAGTGGATGATAAATTTTGCATGTTTCCAAGGGGGAGTGTTCCCTCATGGAAGAGATTCCCACTGAGGGTTATTAGCACAATCTGGAGAGACAACAACATCAGGAAATCCTCGATCCAAGAACAGCTATGGGCTGGGAGAGTATCAGGGAGACATTAGATAGCAGCCAGCCCTGTGCTGAAGCACCCATATCACAGCCACTGTCAGGAGGGAGGATCCTGCAGGGCAGGGACCCTGTCTGACCTGGCACAGATGTTGTGGGCAGCAGCTCCCTCCCTGTGCTGCCCGTGGGAAACACCCATCCCAGCTCTGCAGGGATCAAATGCTTACCTGCCTGCCAGGGGCTTTGTGAGGCTTATCCCGTGTCTGGACAATGCTACACGAGTTCCAGCCGCTCTGGGAAGCTCCCTGATTAGAAGATTCCTCTCAGATTATGAACTCCTGTGTGACATGTTTGGTTGTTGCTTTGAAACCGGTCCTCAGACCCCTCCTGTATTTTATCCCCACTTTCTACTGCTTCCAGAGGAATTGAGAGGGAGCCTCAGCACACACCTTAAACATCCCAGCAGGAATGGGAACACTCAGATGGCTGGTAGGCTTTTTAGCATCTGGCTTCTTGGCAAACTGCTTGGGTAGAGCTTTCTGTCCCCAGGCAGCACAGCCAATGAATGCAGCTCCAAGCCCAGTCATGGATGCAGATTCAAGCCAGCAGTGCCAACACAGCCCTAATGCCACGTGAACACGACCCTCTGCTCTTCATGTGTAGGACCTCAGGGACTGAAGGGAGGTGTCAGAGGATGGACCAGGCTCTGCTCTGTGGTGCCCAGCAATGGGACAAGAGGAATGGGCAGAAATGATGCCCAGGAAGTTCCACCTGAACATGAGGAAGAACTTCTTTCCTCAGCAGTGACTGAGCACTGTGACAGATTGTCCAGAGAGGGTGTGGAGTGTCCCTCCCTGGAGATATTCTGGAACCATCTGACACAATCCTGTGCCATGTGCTCTGGGATGACCCTGCTGGAGCAGGGGGGTTGGACCTGGTGACCTGCTGTGGTCCCTTCCAGCCTGACCATCCTGTGATTGAGTGATTGTGTGACCTCACTGAAATGCAGGTCTTTGGTGTGAGGAGTAGATGAATGGAGAATGTAGCTCAGTGGCAACTCTCCATCCTCTCTCTTCCTGAACTACACTGGCTTGCTCATAAATCAGTGGCTAGGAGTCCCAGGGCCAGAAGAGCTGTCTCGTCTTCATGAGGACTGCATGCCACAAGGCTATATTGGATGGAGCTTCTACTCCCCGTTTCCTCAGGGAATGCCTCCGGGAGCCCATCAGGAAGCCTGTCCTTGCCTGGATCCTGGGGACAATGCTGGCTGCCCTCCTCATTTTGTCCCGGCGAGCGACCTTGGGTGCCCCATTCCCCGGGACAAGCGTCTGCCGCGGGTTTGGGCAGAGCCACAGCCACGGCCACCAGCGGGTTGGGGACACGCTGCCTACTTTTCCCAGCGCCGAGAGGTGCTCCGAAACCGGATCTCTCCCCATCCCCATCCCCATCCCCATCCCCGGCGGGGGCGGGCCGGGGCTGGGGCGGCCCCAGCTCCATCCCTGCCCGCCCGCCTCCCGCAGCCGGTCGGGGCGGAGAGGCGGCACTGGAGGCTCCTCCGCCAGCAGCCGGGCGGGCAGCGGTGCCCATGGCATGTCTGATGGCGGCTTTCTCCATGGGCAGCATTTTGGTAAGGCGTGCCCTGCCTTTCCTCCGGCGAGCGCCGGTCAGGGGGCGAGGTGCGGGGCTGGGGGATGGAGATGGAGCCAGGGCTGTGCGGGGAGCTCCAGAAACGCTTCCCGAGGGAAAAGCAGGGTCGGAGGGTGCAGGATGGGGGCTGAGGGATGCGAGCTGCGGGATGCAGGGTGCGGGATGAAGGATGCGGAGTGTGCGAGCGGCCGGCGGCGCACGGCGGGACTTGACCGCTGGTTACCTCTGCCTGTAGCCAAGGCGGGGGGATTATCGCCGAGCATGCTCCCTGCGCCGCTGCGCCCCGCCGGCTTCCCAGAGGATTTGCGGAGGGACCGTAACCTTTGCATAACACGCGGGGCCGGCGGGGGACGGAGCGGGCAGAGCCCCCGGGACCCTCCTGCCGCTCCGACCGGGCGAGCGCTGCCTCCCCGCCGGGCGCCGGCAGCGGCCCGGCTCCTCTCCGGCTCCAGCAAACTGCATGGGAAAGAGCCCGAACTGTCCAAAAACAGCGGAGAGGTGAGCGCGGTGCTGCGGAGCGGCGCTCGCCGTGCCCGGATCGCAGGGCTGGGTGCGGACACAGGTCGGGATGCGGGGCTGGGGCGTCGCTGGGGGGGACAGCGGAGAACAGAGAGCGCTGCAGGTGTTGGAGGTACAGAGGGGCTTCAGGTGTGTCTGTGCCTCATACACGGCTCGGCTCAGTCTGTGCCTGTCCTAGCCACGGGGTTGCCCAGCTTTTTGTGATGCCAAGACCGGGAGGCGTTTGCACCATCCCAGTTGCTCGGGGGGATCCTCACCCACCGCAGGTGGTCCCTGGAGAAAGCAGGTGTGTGAACAGGCACAGGTCCACAGAGGGACTGAAACTGTTTAATGTCCAGTAACAAAAGTCTTTGGCTTCATACTCTCAGATGATTGAGTAGTCAGAGGTCTTGTCCAAAGGATATTTCTTTTTGAATCGATCTAAACTGGAGAAGCTCTGACTGTCACCTGAATAACCAAGGTGACCTGCTCATTGAGAGTTTGTTTTTGAATATTCCCTCTGATTGTGTGAAGGTGCTCAGTGGTTCCTCAGAACAAAACAGATCATGAGTGCCAAAGCCTTGAAAACATTCAGGGAAGAATATTGTTAACTCGCCTTCTCTTAGTTTTTAGGGAAGTTCCCCTGCTTTAATTGTTGAGCTCTAAGATGTTTCACATTACTCTTGTTATGTTCAAATTACATACCGTGGCAGTCAACTATTTAAGAATTTGACAGTAAGTGTTACTGGATACCTGACCTCTAAGTAAGTTGAGAGCACGATTAAAATCTGTTTCTTGAGAAAATGTGGTGAGCAGAGCAGATTTTTTTCATCTAGAACTTGGGGATTGTGCATGAAGAATGTGAAGATGCCAACTATGGAGTGGTTATGCAGGAGTACCTTTTTTTTCTCAGTGATTATGTAGGACTGGAGGTTTTTTAAATGTTTTTGTCAGCATTCATGACAAGTGACTGATCTGAGCTGGGCTGCTTTTACAGCAAAGATGGGAAGACCAGGAACCATGAGAGGGAAATGAAAGTGGCACAGGGGAGAGGAGGCAATGCCACTTCTCAGTTGAATTAGACAAACAGAGGGAAACAGTGGCAGGACCTGCAGCTCTGTTTGTGTTCATGTATTGAAAAGTAGTGCAGCACATCTGCTTTCCAAGAGATAACTTTATAGATTGTTGGGCAGATGTGTCAGCATGGAAAGCCTGGCACATAAGCCATCTGCAGAAGTCCTTTCCAATTCAAATCTGCATTCAAAACACTAAATTTCCTAATAGACAACTGTGCAGATGTTTGGCTCTGCTTATGACATCCACTAAGCAACAGATGACAGCAAACAGCCTCTGAACTGTTCAAAATTCTGTTTAGCTGAAGAAAATTCATGACTGTTTTTCTTTTGAGCTTACACACATCCTGCTCATATTGGTGCACGATGCCTGTGCTGGTAAAAGGAATGGAACGAATCCAGATTTTGTATACATAATTAAAAAAATGAAAAAGAAGAGAAAAGTGGGTGGAAGGCCATTGTCATGGTCAGGAGAGGAGGGGAAGGAGATTTAGTCCAAAAAGTGCCACATGGAATTGCACTGAGTGCTGTGATAAGCAAAGTGTGGCAAGAGGGATGGTTGTGAGCACAGGACATTGACCTTACAGTGTCAGTGGTGCAAGAACTGGAGCAGGGTTTGTGTGTTTATGTAGCTGATAAAATTTCCATTAGTTATCACTATCAAGCATGGAAAGCACTCAAGGATTTTGGGTGCAAAGCATTGTGCTTTCCTAAAAGACCTCCAGAAAAGAACTTGTACTGTCATCTCAGGTTGCAAAGTCTCCAGAACTATGAGTGCAGGAGAAAATAAGGCATGAAATAGTACATTTGAAAATGCTCAGAAATATAATTTCACCTTTACAGAAGCATAGGCTGATCCAGAGGAACAAAAGCTCTTAGACAATTTGAGTGGTTTCTTTTGAAATGTCTGCACAGATAATTGTTCAGCTAGCTCCCTTTCCCCTGCAGCTCTGTCCCAAGCCCTAGAATCAGTAACTAGAACCAAATTCCTTGAGTGCATGAGAAACCAAAGACAATGGGGACTGTACTTATAAATGTATTAATCTGGTGCAAGATCTGAAAGAGAAACTAGTGCTGAAGGAACTGTGTGTGCTGCAAGGGCTCTTTTACCTCTTCTGTCAAGGCTCAGGCAAGAGAACAAACAAAAGATTGCTTTATTTTACTCCTCTTTCACCTTGCAGCGCATTACAGTGCCAGATTTTTTGTGCTATTTAAAGAATAATTCCTCTGATGCACAGAAGGTTTTGAAACGTGTTCCTAAACAAAAGTCTGTGAACTTTCTCCACTTCCCCTGCAGGGTGGCAGCAGCTCTGGTTGCACCATGGCCGAGCCAAAGTCTGTGTGTGTTTCTGTGGACGAGGTGGTCTCCAATGGCACAGACACCCAGGACATCCGACTCATGAATGGACACTTAAAAAAAGTGGACAATGCTCTGACAGAAGCTCACAGGTTCTCCTACCTGCCCCGCAGGCCAGCTGTGAACATTGAGTTTAAAGAACTGTCCTACTCTATCCAGGAGGGGCCATGGTGGAGGAAGAAAGGTGAGGAAAAACAAGGTTTCACCCACAAGAAACTGTAGAGGCAGCAGTTCATACAACTGCTTATTTCTCCCTCCCAGTTCTTAAGTATCTGAAGTAAATATAGTATTGTTGTGCTGCCAAATATCTGTCCTGTGATCTTGCCTGTCTACAATTTATTGTTGAGGGTGGGTAGAGCATGCAGAAGTTTAAAGATGGGAGTGGGGGAAGTGAGGAGGCTTTGTTTTTTACTTCTGCAATTGGCTGTTTTGTGAAATGATTGTTTTTTCTCTACTCTTTCAGAACAGCGAGTAGCTCAGAATTTCAGAAGGAATTAGACACCAGGATAAAAACTGTTTTCTTTAAAGGCTGTGTTTGGAAAGAAATGCTGTTAGGTCTAGGTCTGTACAGCTTAGATGGGTCTCTCTAGGCTTATAATTTCATTGATGAAATCACTGGCTCTTGCTGGGACTGAATCCTGAGGTTCAGCCAAGGACCAGGATGCTCTCTGGGGAGCTCCTTTGCTGATACACACTGCAGAGAGTTCACAGCCTGCAACACAGGGTGTACCAGAATGACAGATATTGGCCACTTCTCAAGGAAGACAAGTGTTGGGAGTAAGAAGGAATTATTCAGCTCTCTTCTTTATAGGTTCTTGGTTGATTCCAGTTCTAAAAGGTGATTCTGTCCTTTCTCCTCTGCTTGGCATCAATTCCTTTCATGCCTGCGTTTGCTTTGTGTAATTGTGTGTTTCCTAGAGAGTTNTTTTGGTTGTGTGTGACTAGTCCTCTCTGAAAGGAAAACTAGGTCGTGCAGTAAATTCCTGCCAGCAAAAAGAAGTATGCCCAAGAGAAAATATTGAAATCTTCAGGAGAATTTTGTGTACTAAATGACATAATTGCCCTTCCTTGAGGAATTCTCTCCCAGTAATGTAAATTGCTATGGTTGTGTGCTTTAGTTCTTTTAAAAGATAAGGCCCTGCCAGTGCACCCCTCACCTGAGCCATACTTGATACCTGCACTGGCCCTGAAACTATAAATCCACTGGCTTAAAAGTTCCACTTGAAATTGTTTCACAAAATACTTGGCTGCTGTCTGTAAATTGTGTCATTATCACAACACCAAGACTTCAATAGTCCAAAAATGTGTAGTATGAAAAGCACTGGAGCTGTTGCCATGAAAGTGCTGCTGTATGCAGACAGGCTGTGCATACAATTATTCATTTGTTGAAAGATCTGCAGATTTCATGCTTTAATGGGTTTTTCAACATCAAAACTGTATATAGACCCACTGGCCTTCTTTTAATTATTTGCTAAAATTACATGGAGTTACATTGTCCACGGGAGAACAACTTGGTTTGGCAGCAACTTTGGTACATTCAAAATTATTCTTTATCTTATCAGAACAAGCACAAAACATTGAAGGATTTTTGTCCTCCAAAAAATGGAGCTATGCCAAAATGTCTCATTTAATATTTAAAAGCTTAAGATTTCTAACTGAATCTCTTTCTCATTGACCAGAAGTGATTAAGGGGTCCTGTACCCAAAACCTCTGTTCAGATTCTCTGACATGCCTGGGTGACTTGGCTTGAACAAAACAATATCCTGGCAAGATGTCCTGCAGCTGAAGATGACCTGTATTTAGCTCTGGGGTATGGCTGTGACTGTGTCACTGCATTTGGATTTGAAAGAGGAGACTGAACTTTTCTGGCTGTCTGTGGGGAGGGGTTCAGCTCCTCCTCTCCTGGTCTCACACCTCGTGCCATTGCTGGGACCACCAAGGATAGGCTCAGAGTGGCTGAGCTGCTGTCTGCCAGCAGGGCTTGGCTCTCTCTGCTTGCCAAGGACCTGAAACAGGCTGGGGAGGTCTGCACTCAGTGCCAAGTGCCTGTGAGCCAAAGAGTGCTCTCACAGCCAGGAAGGTGAATCATATCGTGTGACTGGGGCCATTCCCAGCTGGAGGCAAGTCCTTGTCCTTCTCTCACCAGTGGCAGCACAGCTGGAATACTTTATCAGTTTTGGGTGCTTCATATCTCAACAGAGGCACTGGGAAGCTGGGAAGGGTCTGACAAAGGGGTGAAAAATGGTTCAGGGGACCTACAAAGAGCAGCTGAGGGGTCTGGGCTGCTCCTGCCAATAGTGGCAGGTGATAAATAACAAGAGCCCATGGGCACACATTGCAGTTTGGGTGGGATAGGAAATAATAAATACCTGTTCCCCAGGTGCACTGGGATGTGTCACCCAGGCACAGTGGGACTTTCTCCATCACTGGGGAGTGTGGCACACATGGCTGAGCAGCTGATCTGACCTGGAGCTGGTGATGATCTTGCTTTGAGCAGAAGGCTGGACCAGGTGACCTCCAAAGGTCTCTTCAGTGTTTCAGTGAGCTGCTGGTCAGATTATAGAAACCTTCTAGAACCAAACTTTCCTCCCAGCCACGTTCCCTCCTCCAGGGACTGGCTCAATATATTGGTTTTGACAGAAAAGATTTTCCATTAGGGAAACAGAAAACCAAATTGCCTAAATAGTCTCCAATGAAGGTAGGAACCAAACAGTTCAGATTCTTTGAATTATTTTAGTGGTTCTGCAAACAGAAGTTTTTTTTGTGTGTAATTTGGGATATGTCTGTTCAAACCTGATGGATTTGTAGCTGAGTGCAATACATATAAAACTATTTTGAATACCTTATACTGGTTTCTGTTCCAGTGGGAAACTGGGACTTTGCAGTGCCCAAGAGAAGGGCAATATTGTGGCTCCAAACACTGGTGGTTGCTGCAGTTCAGCACTCCTTGTGGATTCCCTGTGCTAAAAGTCTCTCTCTCTTTGGTGTAATGTGAAATATTTTAATTCACTTTTCATGAGAAGAGTAGCAGAAAACATACTGGGAAAAAAAAGAAAGGAGATGTCTCTCAGTTCACATTGTTCTTGGGTGCTGGTTGTGGTAAGAGGAGATAAGGGATGCTGTTTCAAAAATGTGCCTTTTAAATTAATGGTGTTTCTATTCTGAAATGGTGCTTGAAAAAGAAAATCTACTATTTCTACATCACTCTCCATAACTGTAATGAATTAGTTAAAACCTTTCAAGAGTGTTGGATCACAAAGGCAGAAGTACAGTTTCCTTGCAAAGATAATTTGTGCCAGCATGTTGGACAGGAATTCAACTGAAGAGCAATTCCCTTCAGTAAAAATGCCATTGCAAAGTAATGTTAAGGTTAGGCTCTAAATTAGCAGAAGGAGGAATAATTAGTAGTGCTGCCATTGTGTTCTGTACTTAGCTTGATTGTTCAGACAATGCAACTCATGGTATGTCATGTCTTTTACTTTTCATTAAAAGCCCAAAGAAAGATGAATTTGCATTGCTTGTCAACAACAAAGAAGCTAAATAAGCCACAGTAGACTTCAAATTGGAATTTTTCATTGATTTTTGTCTCAGCCTTAAACTGCTTAATTAAACTGTTAAATTTAATTTTATCTTTAAATATAAGGAGGAGCATTTTGATTCTAAGGTTTATGTGATAAATGCTGCTCTCCTTATGAGGTTTTCTCAAACTCATAGCACAGATTGTTGTGACCCTGGAGCTGATTAATTCCTGGTGTAATTTCCCCTGAGGTCAGTGGGATTAACAGGGAAGGAGTATGGCAGGTCAGTCCTTGATCAAAGCAGCTGTATCTGACCCATTCCATAAAGTAGGAGCTGTTGCAAATATGGGAATTTGGAAGAGGTTAAAGAGGTAAAAGTTTCAGAAGGTCTCAGTTGACTTTGGCATTTTCCCTGTAAAGTTTTTAGGGAATTAGTCAACAGGTAGAAACAACTATTCCTTCAGTTTGGAAGGAAAGAGATTTTTGAGTGACTTGTGAGGTTGAGGATCATCCAGAACTGAAAATGTGTCTCAGTCTTTGAATCCAGGCTATGTTCAAGCATATCCTGGGGGTTTCCTGTGGGTGAGCGAGTTTCACGATTTCAGAAAGTCCCAGGACTCCTGGAGGAACTGTTGTGAGGTTAAGATGGACTGGCAAAGCCAGAAAAAGGAAACTTCAGCACATTTATAGCAATAATAGAGTTGCTTAGTCCCAGGATACTTCTCCTTTTTTTTTTTTTTTTTGGGATGAGGGACCCAGCTGGCTTGGAGGGGAGAAGAAAGAGTCCTGTGTTATATCCAGTGTGGATCCTTAAATGTGAAAAGCAAGATCTGCAGAGCTTTGGAACAAAACATGGCTGAAGTTTCACTGTCTTGCCACAAAGTCATTTATCTAAGGGTTGAGAAAGAGATTAAAGTGGGTCGTGGCTTTTGAGCTGTATCTTTAAACTGCAGCTTGAACACAGAGATTGGTTTTACCAGTTCATGGAAAAATCATAGATGTGTAGGTTTTTGTACTGCCTGAAAATTGTTTACAAGAGGATTTGGTGGAAAAGTCAGTGCCTCAGGTTTCTGTCATTTTTGTTAAAAGCACCGTGAAATAATCTGAATTGTGGTTTGGGGATGAATTATATCTAGTCCTCTATACAAAGGGGGCATGAAAAGTACTTTGGAGCTCTCTGTCTAGGTCAAAGTCATTCAGCTTTGCTTTAAAAAGATACATACATTCTATATAGCCATGAAAGGACATTGGCTCTATTGTTTCTAGGTGGGCTTGCTATAATATAAGATGGAAATGGAAACATTCTGCCTATACAATTGAGTGCATCCAGGAAGAAAGTAGTAATAAATTGCTTGCAAAACACCACAACAGCTCAGGGATTGCTTTTTTTTTGTTTTTTCCCTCTCACACTTCTCAGTATGCATGGTTAATTAGGCAACGTTTTAGTTGGAAATTTCTCCGTGGTTATTTTTAGGACTGTAATGAGTCATTTGTGCTGCGTTCGAGTGCAAGTTCTGGTAGGGTTTGGTCTCGAGTAACCTCGGAGGGAACGAGCTCCGGCCGGGGGTTTTCGTGGAGAGCCTTAGGAGCGGGACAGAAATTCCTGCTCAGCAGAAAAGGCGGCGTTTCCTGCTGTTCTGGGTTTGTTCTGATGTTCCGAAGCCCGGGGAAGCAGAGCGGAGAGGTGCTGCTGTCTTTGCTGCCAAGGTGGCTGTTCTGCAGCTCTGGATGCAGGAGGGGATGAAGGACCGGGCTCATTTTGGATGGCTCCGAGGTGTCCGATAGGGGAACACGGGCCTTTGGCAGCTCGTTTGGTATTCATGGAAGACGAAAAGTGGCCGTCAGAGCCCGAGGCAGTGCCATCAGAACAGCGCGATCCCTCCCAGCTCCCAGGGCTGTGTATTATGTTAATAATACATAATACTCTGCATAAGATGGAAACTTCAGCCGCTGTCAAACCATCAGCGGAGATTTAAACAGGCTGGGCTTTGCTGATTTGCTTCGGTGCTGTTTTAGGAATTAGTTCTGGTACACACACTCGGACAGACCCCTTTCTTTATTTAGCCGAGCGCTTTTTTTTTTTTTTTTTTTGCCGCTTCCTCCTTTTGTTCT
>VXBI01001977.1:499766-531995 GCA_013397375.1 Toxostoma redivivum | reverse complement strand
TTTTTTGCAGCATCCTCTCTTCTGACTTCATTTAAAAGATCTCACACACCCCCCTCTCCATTCGCATCCCCTCCGGAGAGACCCGAAGGGAGCAGAGGCGGGGCGGGGGGGCCGGGAGGGGAGGGTTTGTCCCGATCTAGGCGCTAATCCGGCGGGGAGCGGGGAGCGGGGAGCGGGCAGGTGCGGCGCGGCGCAGGTGCCGCATCCCGCGCGGCGCGGTTACTGCCGGGCGATGCACTGCAGTAACCCCGGCAGCGCTCCCGCCTGGTTGGCTGCTCCAGGCTCTGTTGCTAAGATGGGAAGGAGGGAGGCAAAGATGCACAACGGGAACGAGCAAAAAAACCCACTTTCCGAGAGAGGTTCTTCTTTCTTTTTAATTTTTTTTTCCCCCCTCGCCTCTCTCTGGCAGATGGGTTGTATTGTTCTCGACCATTTTTTGCCTGCTTTGTCTGAAAACCGTGTTTTCATCTCGGAGAGGAGGATGTGTGCAAATTAAGATCCATATGTTAGGAAGAATAAACAAGTTAGGCCGGTTGAAACCAACTGAGATGCTGGTAAAAGGCTCTTTTCAGGCAAATATTGTGTAGATCCCTTTTCAGTGGCTTAAAGTTTTGGCAAAATTAATTAAAATGAGGCATGATTTTTTAGCAGAGAGTTTCTAAGCACATGTTTTAACCTTGATAAAATCCGTGCAGTTTTTCTTTTAACACTTAAGCTGTGTCAAGATGGTAAAAATATACTGAGTAGTCGCTGTTACTGGAACAGTTCACAGTTTTATTAAGTGATAAATAACTCTTCCCAGTGTCCTCTTGCATGTGTTCTGTAAAACAGAGGTTATTGGGAACAAGTCTTGGTCAGCCCCTTTGTCTGATCCTTCTACTGTTTCCCAGCTGAGTATGACCTTACTTCAGCATTACTTGTTTTCCTTCAAGCAGAATCCATTGTTATTGTGGGTTTGTTTTCTGTTGGGGTTTGGAGGTTTTTTCTGTTTGTTCAGAGTTTTTTTGGACCTGGAGCTTTTTTAGAAATGTGCCTTGAGTTTGACTCAGTAAGTTTTGGTCACTGAGTCTTAAAGCAGCACATCTTCTTTCTCTTTGCTGTATTGTTTATTAAACCTAAACATTACAATGACCTCACTGGTTTTCAATCTAGCTAATGTTTTGGTACAATAAATTTTATGAACTGCTGCTGTGAAAACTTGTGACTGAGGAAGGAGGTTTTAGAGAGACACCAATTAAAGCATTTTGGAATTTATATGCCAGGAAGTGGTCACAATGAGTTGTTGGGAGTCTGAGCTGTGGTCTTTGCTGTTTCCATCTCAGAAAATGTGTTGGGGTCTGGCTGTAACTCATCCTGACACCCTTCCACTACAACTTTCTGTGTGCTGGGTGGGATTTGATGAAATGATTTGTCCTCTGCCCATAGGTGGTCATGCCCTGCTCGAGGTGTTGAGGAGGTAGAGACAACATGCACCAAAATCTGGGTGTACTTTTGTCACATTTCAAAGCAGACTTTGGTTTCCATAGTCTGGTGATCCAGCTGAAGGCTGAGGAAAGATGAAGGAAGAGGCATTTTGCAATTGGAGACTTCAGGCATCACATGGTTGGTCAGGGTTTTCCACAACCTCACTAAAAGGAAAAAGAAATCACAAGAGCAGAAAAAAGTAGAAGCTAACTCAAGTAAAAATGCTGTTAAAGTTCATTTTTTTCTATGCCCTTTTGGAAAGTGCCTTCTGGAAGTTCTTGGGGTCTGAGCTTACCAGCTCTCTAGGGCAGATTTTTGTTCAATGGGGATTTAATATCTCAGAGTTCAGCTCTGTATCCTCAGAGAAATTATTTGCTTCACACTTCCCTGTAGCATTGTTCTTGTAGGTAAACTGTGGAGACAGTCAGAACATGATGACACTACTCAGAATGTGGCAGGGCCTCGCTCAACTGCTTTAGAATTCACATCTGCACACTTTAAACTTTGGATGGATAACTTTGTCTTCTATTAGAAAACAGTGTTTCATCTTACTATTAAAACAAACAAAGACTTAAAAGAAACAACATGCAAGGAGAACCCCAGCAAAATTTACATGGTAGCTTAGCACGTGGGAAAGAACTGATTTGGATTTATAATTAAAGCATTGCAAGCTGAAAGGTGGGTGTTCATTCTCAAAATGAAAGTCCTTGAGGCAAAACCTAAATCAACTAGTGATGCTTTAACCCCAAAACCTCTGTGACTTGTATCTGGTGAGGTGCAGAAGGACATGACTTATTTAAGATTGACTTTTTGTCAAAAATAAATTGGGAGTTTGAGTCATTGTGCCCAACCATGTACCTTCTTGTGAGATTATTTTATTTAGTAAATTCAATAAAAGACTCTGTTGAAACATGACATCCATGTAAGATGAAAAAATGCCCCTCTTTTTATTTTTTTTTTATTCCTACCAAAGGAAATCATATGCAATTAATATTGTCAAATCTTGTATCAGAAACTTCTGCATAAGGCCTTTTATCTCTTACCAAAAGCCTTGGGACAGTAAGAAGCTGAGGTGCTGGTGGTTTAGATTTCCTGCCCACTGTGCCAGCTTTGAACCCAGCAGCCAGCATTTTTTGGTTAACACTACTGGTACAGAGGACAACAAATCCACCAGCCTTTTCTTAGATTGTACCATGTGGAAAATTTAGTTTTCTACTATGAAAATAATTTACAAGCAGAGCTGTAGTCCCTAGACTGGCAGAGTGTTCATTCTCAAACCCAGGACCAAGCTTTAAGATACATCTTCTTCTTGATATCAAAGTCTATTAGGAAATGGAAAAATTGAAGGTCCCCAAATTGTCCAAATGTAGTCACTTTTCCACCAACTTCACGAGAAGAATACATAATACATTATGTATGGAAGAATTACTGTCCTTTTCAACCAGTTCTTTAAGTTGTTCATACCCCAAGTATGATGGAGAAGGGTAACAGCACAGAGAAAGCCAAACAGATTTGGTTGTTTTCAGTAACTCTTTGACCCTCAGTAACTTCCTACTGCTGAAATACCCCATTAATGATGATTGTGAAAGTGGCTCCCTTGTGAATTCTGTGCTTTAGTGCAGATGTTTGATTTTAATTTGGCCTTTGCACGCTTTGTCGCTTAGAAAAGAAGATTTTGGGGGAATATTTGATCTGAATGTGAGTAATGGCATAAAATATAGCAGGACTAGTCCTGTGTAAGTGTCTCTGAAACGAGGACAAAACAATTCTGTCTAGGAAATGGTGTGGCTGGAGATGTGTGCTGTAATGTGGCTCCAGTCACGCTGAGGGTCCTTATTGGACCTTCTTGTCACTGCTGGGCTTCTGTTCCCATTTACAGCTCATTTAGATTTTGCTGATTTGTGGGGGAAACAGATGCACTCTGCAGACTTAATTTTCTTCAGAAGGTACAGGGATAAAGCCATCCAGATTCTTACCAGGCAGAACTACGTGGAATTACATAATAGCTGAAGAGATAACCGCTTGTTTGCTCGGGTTTTTTTGTTATGTATCTGTTCCAAATAAAAATAAATGGCAGAGATCTTGGCTTTACGAGCTAATTTACCATCTGCCTCTCATCTAGTATGTACAGCTTGCATCTTTTGTGTAAGAATCATATTTCTTCCGGCTTCACATGTTTAGAGTAATGACAAATGCTGTTTATAATTGTGGCGCATCTGCTACAAAAGAGAGAAGATAGAATATGCAGTGGTCAGGTTCCTGGGTAAATGAGAATGGACCTGCGCTCTGTCTCTTGCTGAGCTTTAGAGGGTAGGCTTTTATGCCAGACAGAAAAAAGAAGTTTCAAATGAAGTGATGCACCTGGTTAATATGAAATTTAAAGAAAAAAAACCACAAACTGAAGCTTTTAATACTCTTGTTAAACAATGAAGTTAAATTCTGCCCTGTTGCATCAGTTTTGTGCTTTTGAAGCAGTCAAGTGGATGGGGCTGCACCAGCAGAGCTTGGCCAGTATAATTTTTTTTTTAGTCATGATGCAGTTATTACCTCAAGTGCTTTGAAAATTAAGCACTCTAATAACACCAGCATGGCAGAGCTAGAATGGGTAAATAAGTACCCAATTAAAAGGAAGGGGATTGAAGCTAAATATTTGCTATTAGAGGAAGAGCATTTTCTTTTTCTGGGTCAAAAAGCCACAAACTGCAGCCAGCTTATTGCATATGAATATCAAGACCTGGCTGTCTAAAATGCTATTTGAGGCTCATAAAGCTGAAGCCGTGGGTGGCTGTCTGGGATGGAGTTCCATTTCCTTCTCCACTTGGAGAGGTGAAGGTCTTATGCTGCCTCCAGAGAAATGTGATTCAGAAAGCCAAGGGCAGTGCAGAGGGGCACATCTGTGCACAGCTGGCAGTGGAAAGTCACTCCCCTGGGCTTTCATTTTGACCCTGAGTCTTGCAGAATTACTTGAAGAAGAATTTGCCCCAGAGGAACAAATTGACAGTACATAAATACAAAGATGATGGGGAGACCTTTTGGGAAGCGAGCTGGGTCAGTCAGAACTGCTGAGCTCTTCACCAGGAGTGTCCAGTGATAATAACAGTAAAAATTAGATTGTTAGGAGTAGCTGGAGCTGGTGGGGCTTTGAGACAGGAGGGGATTCCTCCTTCCCTGGGGTGTGGCAGGCTTGGTTCTGTAACTCCAATGTAAGTCCAGCTGGTGGTGAGGCAGGGCACCCAGCCAGCTGCAGCGCCAGCAGGAGGACAGAGGGCTTCTCCAACACCCTCCTAAGCACAGGTGACACTTGAGCAAACCTGAGCAGCCCAGGGTCTCACTGACATTCCTCCTCTCTGGCTGACTGTGGGTTGCACACACAAACACACACAAAAGGTCTCTCCACCAGTGGGTTTTGGGCACACTGCCCATCCAGTCAGACTTTGGTCTCCTTCAGTTGTTGGCACCTGGACCTACAGTAACCCCTCAGATTTGCAACCTCTTGTTCCAGCAGCTGGAGTGCAAGAATTTCTGCTACTGCCCGCGGAGGCCGTGGTGGTGTCTCCTGCACATGAGCTCACAGTGGTGAGGGCATTCCCACGTGAGAAAGCTGGGACAGAGTTTAGCAGGAATGCAGGTTGGACTGCAGTGATGAGGAGCTCTGTCAGACAGGTGTAGCTGCCTCCTTTCATACTTCTGGTCCCTTTAATCCCCATTTCTATCTATTTTCTCAGGCCTGTTCCTTGTCAGTTCCTTGATCCATCCCTTTCACTGCCTCTGGAAGGCTCCCTAAGTGTCCTGTGATGGAATTTCTCAATCTGTAATTCCCATAGCCACCCCATTGCTGGTTTTACACCATCCCTAACTTCTGTCCCCCCTGCGTGGCGTGGTAAAGTACAGCATTCCAGGGAGAGAATTTCCATGTGGACACATCTTGGTGGGTTTTCCTCCAGGAATAGTCATCCTGTCCTTTTCATTTTAGCATCTTCAGAGTGGCCAATTCAGAGGGCTGTGTCCTCTGAGCCTCACCTCATTCTCTGTGCTCACTCTGGCCTTTTATCACAGAACTGAGCAAAGACCATTTTTAGACCTCCCTTGCTGATTGGATTTTTCCAAGCTTTGAATTTAAAAATAAATGAAATAATATGGCTGGCCAGTCGTTTGTTTAAGCCTATGGAAAGTTTCCCTGTGGTGTAAATCATCACTGAAGTGGAACTCACACTGGGCACATTTTTACCCTCTCACGTGAAAGTTCCAGGAAAGTTGTGAGTGACTGCAAATAAGGAATGGAGCTGCTGCACTTGTGATTATAATAAATCAGGTTCTGCTGTCTTACAGGCTGAGTTATGACAATATGTGTGAGCTGCTGTATCACAAACAGTCACAGGAGCTCGACAGACATCCCTGAAGGAGGTTGACTATTTGATTTCTTGCCTAGGAGAACCATGATGTAAAACTGAAGGAGAAATGCATAACCTGAAGTATTCACCAGTCCCTGAACCCTGGGGTCACTTGGTGTTCATGGAGAATGATTGTGTCTTGGGCAGTAGTCTGACATCTGGGGACACCAAAAGAAAGATTAAACTTCTGAATATACATGATAATACTTAACAGATTTACTCTTTAGTCTCCAAGCAAAGTATGGGCATCAGTCTCCTGAATCCCATACATTCTATTCACATTATAAAGTCAACCAAACAAATAAAAATAAAGCAGGCCTTCCCATATAGGGCATGGCTGTGATATTTCAGCACTCATCTTCTGATTCTTATTGACAGGCAGTAAAAATAAGTTCCTCCAGCAAAGTGAATTGGGACAAAAGGTGGCACACGTTTTACAGTAAATAAAAATAACTTCAAAGCCAACCTACAATTCTTCTCGGATGTTCATAGAGTGCTGCTCTAAAAGCACAGGCCCAAATGAAAGCTGGAATCACTGCAATGACACACTGGACAGAGTTTAGCCAGGGAACAGGTATCAGCATTCTGCCAGGGCTGTTGTCTCAGGAGAGAACATTTTGGGCCAAATTAACAGAAATTAATAAAGTTTGATGAAGGAAGGGTATGGCCTGATACCCAGAAGGAACTTTTTCACTTATTTGTATGTTTCACTGGTAAAACTACATTCTAAGAAATACAGAAGGCAATGAAATTAATTTTAAATGTCAGTGTTGAATGTCACCAACATGCAAGGCATGTTTATATGGTGATGGAATGTGTCGGCAGACACCATCCCATATAGACATCTGGAAGCATCAGTGGACCCCCTTTCAGAGGGCTAAAAGTAATATATTGCAAGTATATTGTATGTGCATTTTGTTTCTAGATATAAATATGTTCAATATATGTCCATTTAATTTACCTATATAGATACCTGTAAATATGAGTAATATCTACACATAGACCATATAGATATCTATATATAGCTTATATAGAGATATAGGTTATCTCTGTTTTCATATTTAGATGTATATATGCACCTACACTCAGATATATTTATTTATGTACAAAAACTGGCTGCATATCACTGCAACAAATACTTTGAAGATAACATTTTAATCGAGGTGTATATTCCTCCTCCTCCTTTGTAGTGACAAGATGATATAATTATGGGAAAGCAGCAGCAACCTGATTTTTTTTTAAATGAAAATCAAGAGAGTATCAGTTGCTTAGAAGTGGTTCAGGTCTGTTGCTACTGGATTAACAGCATAACAGGCTAAAATAGCAGGAAAAATGAATGTAAAATGGAAGCTGTTTTATCTGAGTGTGAGTGGTGAAAAGAATGGCATGAAGAAATGGCAGTACTTCACAGATGCTTTTCAATAGGGACTTATTACATTACATAAGTTGAGTAATTTTCTGCTCCCAGTCATTTCTCTCATAATCAGATTGTTTGTGCTTTGTTCTTGTTTCCTTTAGAAGTTGTAAGAATTGGTTGGAGCTCCCGTGTAGCAGTGGTGGGTCCAATTCAGACCTGTTTGGGCAATTTTGCCTGTTTATAGCTGCCAACATTATTGTCTGGATTTCCTCATTAGCTGAGCATTTTTGGGGCTTGCTTTCCTGCTGGGTGTAAAGGAGAGTATGTTTATGTGCCAGATAAATGGCTCCTACTTCTGTTTGTTTGAAGAGTGGTTTGCTGGTGAAAACTGGGGGGAGTTGTGTATCTTGGAGTGCAGGAGGAAAATACTGAGGTTTTAAGTAGAATAATGTGCAAGAGCCACCAAGAGAGTGATGCAGAGAACAGGGACATGGTAGAGATGTTCTTCTGGTTGATTTTTCTGGGGACTGGAAACATTCCTTAACTGCACCAGGAAGGCAAATAACAGCACTGCAGATCTGCAGCTGGAGGGCACTTCCCAGGAAGAGCTCTCTGCACTTGGTGGGTATCCACATTCCCTTGTGGCTGCATTTACCTTCCCTGAGCACCTCTGATGTGGGAAAGGGAATGGGCTCGGGAGGATCCACTCTGCAGCAGCATTCTGTGAAAGTGCTGAAGCCAACACCACAAAGAAAAAGGTGCCTCCAGCTGCTTCCAGGGTGTTTACAACTGTACACAAGGAAAGGAGATTGGGGAAATAGTCGAGATTAACCTCTCCTTTTGTATTGCAGTATCATTATCTAATGAGATCAGAAGCAAAGCCCAGCAGCTTAGTCAGTATTAGAGCGTAGGCACCCATTTCAGGAGGAAGCCTTTGAGAAGAGCAATCCTGAGCCGTCCACCTACACCATTTTCTTTGCAGCTTTGCAAGATGGAAAAAGTGACAGCTGTAAACCTCCCCAAAGGCAGTTGCATGTTCTCCCCATGTGCATTGCCTCCAGACACTTCTGCCTCCTGCACCACCATGGGTGGTCTCTGGGGGTGACCCCAGCCTCTGCTGTCCCTGGTCTGCTGGGACAGAAACACAACAGCTCTGTTGGAGTTCATGAGGACAGGGTCTGGTGTTGAGCCATCCATGCTATTTCCACCAGACCAGGTCTCATTCTTGGAGTTTATGTACTTTGGGACTCGTGCTCTGTTCTCTGCCCTTCCTTCTGCATCAGTTTTGAATGTACTTTCTGGTTTAAGTTCAGCAAACACAAGAGCATGCCTTGTACAGTTTCCCCAAGCATTATTCTAATGTAACAGATGGTGAGATTTTTGTGGGCAAAGCCAAATTTTAATTTTTATTATGTTTTGAATAAACCACTCTTTGTGACCTTCACCTTACTGACATATGAGGGTTGTAAGAGCAGTGCTGTGGGAACTGTAGCAAACCCTTCAGTTGTATAAGGACAATTTATCATCAGCAAATAAATGGAGAGTGTGGGAGACAGGAATTGAGTAGGTAAGATCCTGTCCTTACTCCAAGATCTTGACTTAATATTTGATGTCAGCAGACTAAGAACGTGGGACCAGGGCATGTGGAGGCTGCTGTGCTAGCTGTAATATCAGCTGTAAACACACAAGAGCTATTACAAATACCACAAGTACAGAAGTAGAAGCTCATCCATTGAGGGCAGATAGCAGAGCTTAAAAGCAGCATGTTGGGTTCCACTCAGGCCTTCATTGGAAGTGGAGCAGTGACTCAGTTTTAACACATACACACAGGAATTTAAAAACATGGCAATATTTTGAAAATGTTGTGATCTGGTAGCAGAGCAATGTTCTGTACTTGTGCCATTACCCAGATTGCTGCAGCCCCTGTCAGAATAAGGTAATCTCACCTGTTGGCACAAGGACAAAAAAAGACACAGGTGGTTCATTCATCACTTGAACATAATGATCAAAAGCATTTAGCCAGCACCGAAATGAAAACCAACAACATTAGGAGTGGTTATTTTTCCATTTGCACACAGGCTACAGCTGTTATTACTGTGCCTTGTTCTGTCACATGCACTTAGAGTAAAATTGCTTCAAAACTCTGAACTTGTGCATTGCCCATATGGCACTGAACATGCTGCCCTGAGAACTGTCTGTAGCCTGGCAGACCACAATTGCTTTATCACTGTGTGTAATTCATGTGACAACGAGATTTTAAATTTTTTAAAGGTATTGTTTATTTTTAAGGTATTTTTAAAAACGTGGATTGCATGAGCTGTTGTGCCTAATAGGCAGTGGAGCAAATTTTTCCTCAGGTGTCCCACAGCAGTGAGAAACAGGGCTGGACATGTTCCTAGAATCATAGAATGGTTTGGGTTGGAAGAGAACTGAGAGATCATCTTGTTCCAATCCCCTGCCATGGGCAGGGACACCTTCCACCAGACCAGGCTGCTCAGAGCCCTGTCCAACCTGGCCTTGAACACTTCCAGGGATAGGGCAGCCACAGCTGCTCTGGGAAACCTGTGCCAGGGCCTCACCACCCACACAGGGAACAATTTCTTCCTAATATCTAATCTAAATCTACTCTATTTTAATTTGAAGCCAATTTCTCCTTGTCCTGCCACTCCATCCCTTTTAAATAGACTCTCTCCATCTTTGTCAGCTCCCTTCAGGCACTGGAAGCCACAATTAGGTGGGTAAAAGCCTCTCCTTTCCAGGCTGAATAAGCCCAGTTCTCCAGACCTCTCCTCATAGCAGAGGTGCTACTCCTTTGAATCCATGTATGTTCCTACATGCAAGAGCATGTGTACAAACTAGACAGCAACCTAGGCTCCTTTTATTGACAAAGGGTTTCATTGATGGTCAGCAGACTGTAAGTTACTATGAATTTCATCCAAAAGATGCCAGACAAGTGAATCTCCACATTTCCTAGGGCACATAGCTGTGGTGGGGTGGCCCTGGCCTGTGGCTGAGCATCCACACAGCCACCCCCAAAACAGGGGAGAGCAAAAGCTGAAAATTAGTGCATGAAGATCAGGGCAGTTTGATTAGTGAAGCCAAGCTGCCCTTCCCAGCTTCTGGCACACCCCAGGCTACTCTGAAAAAAAGAAAGCCTTGACTTTGTGCAAGCCCTGCCCAGCAATAGCCAGAACACAGCTTGGTATCAGTTCTGCTCCTGAACTGCTCCATGGGAGCTGCTCTGCAGGAAATTCACTCTATCCCAGCCAGACCCTGCAGGAGAGCTCACATTTAGTGTTTACATCACAGATGTTTGCAGCTGGTTGAAATAAATCCCACATTGATATTCTGAGTTCTCAATACATCAGTGTTACTACGGGGAAGGTTTCCATCTTCCACTCTTTTGAGTGATGCAATATTGCCTTGTGTCTAGGTTGTCATGAATCCCTGCTTTGGATCCCTGAGCCTGTGGCAGCTTCTCAACCAGCACAAGCCTGTGCCACTCTATTGATTTTAGTGTTTGGCAGGGGCTGGGTGTGGAGAGTGCCTGTGGTTTTTAGATTTTTAGGATCAAAGCATGTTTTAAGGTGACATGGATATTCTTTTAACTGCGTGTCTTCATGATTTCATTTAAAATGACAATATTTGGGGGGGGAAACTCTGTAAACACCGTGGACTCTTTATCTCCTCTTTATTTCCTGTATGTACTGATGTGTTAATAAGTAGCAGAGATAAACAATTCACCGAAGGAGTGAAGTATAGGTAGACCAGTGATACAAAGTCATATAATAAGGGGATAAAGATACCTCAAATGACAAGTCAAGTTGAATTTTCTGGTAATGCTTCCAACCAACACTTTTTTGAAATGTCCTTGTCAGTTTAGTTGTTGGTCAGGAAAAAATGGAAACATGTTGCCTTGACTTTGGGAGAAAAAGCTGTGTATTGGAATGTGGTTTACAGAGACAACTAATTAGAAGGATATGAGAAGACCAGCATTTTTTCTGTGTGTCTCTCTTACTAATGATATACATGAGTCTTCAGGCCATTAAAACAGCTCATTTCTTTTGATGGACTTCCAGTTTGTGGAGGAAGCAGCTGCTTTTCCTACCAAATTTCTCCTGCCTAATTAGACCAGTTGAATCAGCCAGCTTAAATCAGCCCATAGCTTACCCTTTGCCTCTTCACTGAAGAGCTGAATAACCTAATTGTAAAGAAGGACAGAAAATGTCAAAAGAAGTTACAGTTGTTACTGGGAAATGAACCAACACAGAGTAAAAAATACAAGGGAAAAAAGGCTGTTAACACAGAGGGCCTCCTGATGAGCCTATAATGAAATTCCCTCTGGAAATGCTCAATATCCTCTCTTTGTTGGAAAATGACAGTGCATCAGTAGAAACTTGTTGTTTGTTCACTATGTTTTCTCCTGGCTACATTTTCATGCAGGACATTTGTTAGGTCGAGGACTTTGTAGTTGGGAAGAGAGAAAACCCATCTGAGTGGATGACCAGGGCTCTTGAAACTCCACGAGACCCAGGCTGAAGTTCTTGATCTGACTCAAGGACTTAGGCTTGGACCATCCTCCCCTCAGTGAGTTCCGCTGGCCTCTGGAGTGATTTGTTGCTAGTTTGCCAAGAACATAACCAACCAACCAAACAAACAAACAAAAAAATCCACCTCCAAAACTCAAGGTTGAGTTTTCTCTCTGCCTCAGAATAAGGTGGAAAACCTATAGTGGAAGTCATGCTTTTGTGATATGAGTTACTGCTTCCCACCTTGCTTCAATAATAATTCCATAGATAATTCCTAAAAGACAGGATTCCCAAAATGCTGAATTACTCTGATGCTTTATTATAGCATGTCCTGAAAATGTGAATCAAAATTCATCCTTTTTTTTTAAACTTCAAATAATGTGTACATTTGAATTTTTTTAGTCTGTAAAATCAAAATTAACCAAATGGATGGTATTTATATTACGATTAAAGTGTGTATCAAATGATTTTTTTTCTGCTTTGTGTGTGAAGAGTTCTTCTCTTAAAAATGCTTGATTTTTCCATGGGACATATTATTGATGAAACATTTAATTGCTTAGGATATGTGGTTAGCAGCAAGACTCCTGCTTTGCTCATGCTACTCTATAAGCTTCAACTAATCCATAACATAAAATGTAGGTCAGCTGGGGCTTTTAAAAACAGATGGAAATTCAGAAGTTTACAGAAGTGCAATGGATGCATGTCCCTGTGAGGCTTCCAACCTCTCCAAATGTTAAAAAAAAAGGAGAAATCAAGGTGCTGAAAGGTGCTCATTCTACCTCATTTCCATTCCACAGCCATCAATGCCCTGTGCAGTGGCTTTTGTTTGTGACATATTCGGCACTGACATGCTACAGAAGATAATTACTTCTGAGATATTTAAAGGATTTTATATTTAGTTTACTGACAGTGAAAAGTATTTTAATTTGGGCAGCTTCATTAGTGTAAATATTCTAGAAGAGAGAGGTAAAAACACAGTTTTTCTAAGTAAAATGTGGGAAGTGGAGGCACTGTGGAGTGCCTCCAGGGTTTCTTTCTGCACACACTTCAGGCTTTCCTTAGTTTTTACATTCAGGATCACAGGTTGTATCTTTTACTAGATTAGTGCTGAAATAAAGTAAATACATTACCCTGTGTTCCTGCTCCATTAAAGACTTGAGTGTTTGGAGGAGAAGTGATCAGAACCAGTGTGGCTCTTTCTGAAAATAGAAGGACACGTGCTCTGGCTGTCCATATGGCAGGGAGCAGGGATGTCCTGCTGCTGCCAGAGCCCCAGCAGCTCTCCCAAACACACTCCTGCCCCTCTGACACAGCTTTTCCAGGTTTGAAAGCCCATCAGGAAGTTCCTCTCCATGTCTCTGCCCCTGGATGTGTATAGCAGGGTTAAAGACTCGGTGCATGAGCTTAAAGTTTACTTATTAAAACACCTCTGACATTCCCCTGAGTGTGTTTTGAAGGGTCTTCCTGGCTCCAGGCATTCCTCACCTTCCTGTGGGATGGAATGGGACAGGAGCAGTGGGAATGTGAGAGGGTGGAAGTGGAGTTTGCAGTGCAGGATTGGTTTGAGAGCGTGGGGCAGGGTGTGCAGGGTTGGATGGCCGAGGTCGCCTGCTCTTCACAGAAAGTTCCTGTCATCACTGCTGCAACTGAGCTAGACTGATGTGAAAAAATGGAATTTGTTTGGAGTCAAATGTGGCATTTTGCATTTCCAAAGCTGACTAATGAACTGTGATTTTTTTCTTGATATCAGAGTCTTTGGCAGCTTTTAAATTGCAGTGACTACGGCTGAAAACATTTTTCAAGATCCAAGAAATGTCTCTCCTTATGTCTGTAAGGGCTGGGGACAAAGAATTGTGAGTATGTGAGCCATGGCAGAAGTCTGTTTTAGACAAAACTCTGTTTCTAATAGTCTGACAAAAGGGTTTTTTTCCTTTGAAATTTACAGGAGACATTTCATCACGTTCCAGTTTAACCTAGAGTTTGTGATGAAGATCACAGAAGGCTTTCCTTTGTGCACCAAGCTCTTTGGACCAGATACTGCCATGAGGCCCAGTGTGGAGGAAGGAGATGCTAAATAACTTCTGCAGTAACTCTAGAAAGCCCCAGGGCTCCCCTCTAACCCTCACACAGGTGGATAGGAGGAAAGAGCTGAAGTTTTACTTTTTCCCCTTTCCCTCCTTCTTGCTCTGGGTACACGAGGGTGGGGAGGCTGGGAGGAGGAAGGAGAGATTCACAGTGAAAGGGGACTCAAGATCAGCACAGGAGAGCCAGAGCAGTTGGGGGAGGAAGGCTTTGTGTCTGCAGTGACCCAGCTGGATCCACGCTTGGCAGGGAAGGCAGATGGGGCAGGTCAGTGCAGAACAGCTGCTGGGATATTGCAGAATATCTCCCACTTGAAGATTTTTTATTTTGGTTTTTTTTTCAAAAAGAAGGGGCTGTTGTGAAGGATTTTATTTTTTTGCAAGACTGTGAATAACACTATTTGTACCTTGATGTATGAAGGTACTGCAATTATGAGAAATTGCTTTCTGCCTGATTGTCACACGTAAACAGCTTTCATCTCACAGTGTATCAGGCTCGTGACTCCTGTTTGTCATTCTAGGGAATGTGTCAGCCTTTCACTTCAAACTGGGTTGGCTTTTCTTTTGTCAGGGAAGACCTTTCCTGTGTGCTGAATAGAAACAAAGGCAATTAAAAAAAAAAGGCAGCAAAAAGCAATTATCAAACAAAGATTAAGCTATGGATATTGCTTGGAAAAGACAATTCTACTAGATTCAGAAGAAAGATGAAGCTGTGCGTCATTTTTTTCCTCCTTTCATATTTCCTAAGGGTTGAAGATAAATTAGGGTAGCTATTTTCTGTGCAGGCTAAGTACAAGCTATGCCCTAGATCTCCAAAATGCTTCAACATGTAAATACTGCTTCTGGAGCCATCAGGTCCTGCTGCAAGTAGAGATTTATTTGCATTCATGTTTGAAGGTTACTTTCGTTCATTGACCTATTTAATTGTCATTCTCTATCCCCTGCTGCAGGCATATGGCTCCATGTGCCTGTGGAGGGAAGAGGAGCAGCTTTAACTCTCTCAGGCAGAAACATTCTACAGAAAAACACCCAAGAACTGAATCTTAACATGGATGTAGCATGGTAATATTAATGTTATTATTAATAATAACAATAATAACTATAACAAAAATAAAATAATAAGAATTATAATAAAAGAATAAGAATAAGAATAAGAATAAGAATAAGAATAAGAATAAGAATAAGAATAAGAGACCCCTAGACCCACATGTAATGGTAATCATCCTGTGAACCTCAATAGAAGGCTGAAGGACCAAATAAAAGGGAGACAGCAAAGGTGAATGCAAGGAAGCACAGGTTACTTAGATGCTTCTGCCCTGATCATAACCATTAAAAACATATTAAAGGGGGTTGGCACAAACCTGTCCATCTCCCAGCACAGTGGGGAGGTGTAACCAGTAGTAACAGGAGCAAGGAGATTTGTCACAATATTGGTGACACTTACTCTGTTCCTCCCTTCTGTTAGTGGATCATTTCTCAAGAAAACCTGAATTTTGTGTCCACCTGCAAACACCTCAGGTTTTTTGTGCCTTGGAGGTGTGGGTTCTCCAAACAAGGGTAGAGAGGTTGTATAGTCTATGAAACCTTCAAACTCAAAATTAGGGGACTGCAGAGCTTGCAAGCCTAACAGAGTGTCATATCTAATTAGTTATTCTGAGGAAGAGCAGCATTCAGATACTAAAATAATGGGATGAGCAGCCAGGATAACAGAGAAAGAGCATGGTGCACAAAACTCTTATTTCAGAGTTTCAAAGGAGTGGAATCTTTACTTAGTCAGGGCTTTTTTTGTTTGACTGCACAATGTGAACAGTCACATCCAGTGTCTTGCATAAGTTTAATATCTAGTGCATGGATCTGAGAGAACAATGAAATTAAAGGACTTTTCAGATTCTTTAGAATCTACAGCTTTGTTTAAGATTCTCCCTGTGCTAGAACTCAGTTTCTTTCCTGACTTGCCATCTTCTCATCATTCTCTTTAATTATACAACATGACCTACAGTTCCTGGGGATTTTGTGTCATAAATTTTAGCTTGGGGGCTCACAATCATTCTTTAGGCTCCAATTTATTGTGTGTTTTTCTGACTTGCCACAGAAGGAAGTTACTGTTCAGCACAGAGGAAGTGCACTGGTGTCAAACGTTAGGCATTCATACAAACAAAATTCAAAAGTTGTTTTTAAGTTTGCCCACAAACATTTAGCTTTTAAGTAACATCTTCCAGAGCTCATTTGAGTTTTTCAGGCTCTGAGATGTTGTGGTTAAGTCTGAGCCCAGTGCTACCAGCACAGGGCTGTGTGCTTGAGCTAGTGGATAGCTTGAAGAAAAAAATGTGTGAACTGTCCCCAGTTATCAGAGTGCAAAGTAAGTGCCAGGTATTAAAGACAGAGTGAAAACACAGCATTTGATACCTTTGTACATCCTGAACATGGCCAGGCTGCTCTTCTTGATGAGTTCCTGTAACAGTAGTGGTGTTTTTTGCCACTTAATTAGTGGTTTGTCTGGAGTCCCTTCTGCCTTCACTCAGAGCCAGGATTAAAAAATACATGAAGGAAACAGATTTTCTCGTGTTCAGGCTTGGTTGTTATTAAATCTTATCAAAAGTACAGAAAGTTCAGCAACACTTCTAGCTTCTAGGAAAATGGAGCTGAATCCAGCTGCTACAAGGTCTCTTAAAGCTAAATAGTCCAATAAAGAACTAACACCTATATTATTTATACTTTTAACCCAATAACCAAATTCCTGTGACCCTCAGTGTGACACTGACCGACCAACCAGAAACTACTGCCTGAAACCATGAAGAAGGAAGATGAGCACCCAAAGAGATACCACCCAAAATCCTCCATCCTGTCCCATACTATATTATAAAAACCTCAAATTTAAAACCCTTCACCATGTGCAAGCACACACTTCTATTTAACTACACACCAGTGATTTTAACTCCATCACTCAAATTTGGGAATTTTCTCCAAGGCCTCAGGTCAAAAGCAGTGTTCTCCAGGGGGTCAGTGCCAGAAAGCACAGAAAAATCCCAGGTTTCTGGGATCCAGGAAGTTCCCAGGGAGCATCTGAAGGTGTGTAGTTCCAATCCAGCCTAAGATTGGGAGTGTGCAATTGCTGAACTCAATTGCTGCAATTGTGCAAGCCATGATCAAACTGACATTTAAACCCACAAATAAGATACTAAAGTCAGCCATCATTTTCTTGGCAGTGGATGGGATTTCTCAGTGTCTCACCTAAGCTAATTGTCCTAAACCTCCCCTGTACTGAAGAAAGAGGCACTTCCACAGGGTTATTTATCCCTCCCCAGAGCAGGAATGCAAAATAAGTAGAATTAATCACCAGTCCAGCATGCTGGTTCCTATCCACTGATAATTTGTGAGCCCTAGAAATGAATTCAGGTTAAGCATCCAACATTTTGATGTGTCAAATTAGGTAGATTGAACACTCCAAGCCTGGCTGTGAGCACGGGCTAAGCCTGCATCTGAGTTGTGACTAATCCACCTCATGACCACTAAGTGGGAAATCGGCTGTGGATCAAGAGCAATATGTTTGAGAAGGCCTGGCTGTGGGCTATATTAAGAAATGCAGTTTAGTCCACTACAAAGAAAGAGCTTTGCTGCCCACAGGGGGATTTCTTTTCTTTTTTTAAAGCTTGAAAGACTTATTATTTTAGGTTGCGAGGAATAAATTCCTCATTTCTGAGCTGGAACGAGCTGTGAGGCAGAGGAACTTGATTTGGTTACTTCAAGCACTCACTTGGCTTCTCTGCCCTTTCTGTCCTGATGTTTTGGTGCCTGGCATGCTGTTTTATAGACATTTACATAACGAAGGTCGTTTCTCTGAGGCAAGGTACAAGAATACATTACAATTGCAAATTCCCTTAATTGTCCTAAAGCAGGGCTCAGAGCTTAGACAATGGAAAATCCTATTGTTCAATGTCCCTGAGAGACTGTGTGAACAGAACAGAAATATGTGGATGTGTTGATTCTGAAACTAGAGTGAGAAAATGATTGGTGAGAAAAAGGTTTATTCACTTTTGATACACAATGGATGACAGAAATTATGAAACAATAACATATGAGTTCACATATAGGTTTTATTTGGTAGGCTTAAACATGTTTATTATTTCTAGTGTGATTTTGCCCCCTCAGGCTTTGTAGAGGTACAGTTCAAACCAGTATAAAACTAGGAAGGTGCCTGATATTAAAGCAATATATTTTTTCACTCTGTTTGTCAGGAAAGCTTTTTCTGTCCCCTAGATTTTCTGGGAATTAAAAGATGCCTTTTTTTCTTCCCAAGTATCTGTACCTCTAATTCACTTTAACTTAAGCTTGTTTGAACTCAGTGTGGAGCTTGGGAAAGAAACCTCCATTTAAATAATCCCCATCAAGAGGGTTTTTAAAATCCAAATTATTTAAATAATCATCAACTGATACAGATAATCCCTTTCAACTGAGAATTTACAAACTGAAACATCTCCAAACCCTGTTGATAGCAGGGAAAAGAAAGTGTTCTGTACCCAAGTAGTGGGTGGGGAACACGGTGCCCTGGCTAGTTAAAGCAGAATTAGAAATATATGGCAAACACCTCCCTGACTATATTCCAGTTTAGGGAAACACCCTGCCTTTGATCTGATGTCGGTTTAGGTGGAAAGCCCCAGGTTACTTTATCTGGATGAAGCAGACTGGTGTAGTCCCTTCTGGTGAACACAAAGATATTTTTCTGTGAGAGTGGCTTCTCAGGAGTGAGAAAAGGGCTGAGATGAAGAAAGTGAATAATAGATGGAGAAGGAGCAGACATGAGACTTTCTTTCTGGTATATTCACACCTGCATGTATGGAAAAGGATTATGTAAAAATGATAAAAGAAAAATGTTTCTTAGCTAATGCTTTATTACGTCTCCAAATGTAAATCTGGCTGTTGCCTCTGTGTGTGAGTGTATTTCTCATCTTGTGCTTCTCCATAGAGTTTCTGCCAGTATTTCCCAGCTGCTGAGTTTTCTGATATAAATCTAAAGAGTATACAAATGAAATATCTGACAGGACACCTGAGGATGTTTCCAACATCTGGGTGGATTTCTGCAAGGTCCTTCTCTCAGCCATAAGTCACTAACTGTTTTTCCTGTTTTTCCCTTACTTGTGCAGTTGTTGTCCAGTTCATAGTCCAGGGAGTGGCTTTGGCCATTGAGGTGTGACTCTGGTGAATCTCAGGGGCAGCAGCAAAGTCATAAATTTTCTAGGAGTGTTTTTCCTTAAGAGGAGGATTTCTTACTCCTGCCTCAAGGCGAAAGATGTGACAGCTTGGTTCCACATCCCCTTATTTCAGTTTTGTGCTGGAGAATTCCCTGGACTTCTGCAGAGGTTTGGGGATTTTTTAATTGATATCAGAGGAGGTGAGGGCTGAGCCTATAAACTTTAGAATAGGAAAATACAATGGGGATTCTTTAATGGGTCAATATACAGTGCCAAGAAATTGCTGTGGTTTCTTCTCATGATTTATGAAACAATTTGGCTGATAGTACTGTAAGAGAACAAATTTGTGGATTGAAATTTAAACTGCTGTTTAAAAAGTATGTTTCTTGGTGAAAGTATTAAAGTAAGGTAGGTAAGTAATACACTAGATGCCAGAAATGTCTTCTGTGTTTCCAGCTGGATATTTCTCAGCAGGAATACATCCAGCTAAAAAAAAAAAGCACCACAAAAAGATGCAGAAATATAGTCATTGTATAATTATTTAATTTTTAATAAAGAAATGCTTCATTTCTGCCTGGCAGGGCAGTGCAGAAAGAGCAGGTTATGATGTCTCTGGTTTTGATTTTTAAGTGCCAAATACTGATTTCTTTGTGGCTCAGTTTCCAGCTTTCATAGCTTTGCCAAACTCGTGCAGCTTGAGTTGAAATTTCCCGTGTTGCCTTTTACTTCAGTAAATGCTCTGAGAAACCTTTGAGCAGTTTCAGGCCAGTGGCACTTGCAGGGCAGCAGCAGTGATTTCTTGCCTCCAGAAGAGCTTGTGATGGAAGAGAAGAAATTCAAATACATTGGGAAGGGCAAATCCTGCTCTAATTGCATCGAGCAGGGAAAGCCTGCTGTGCTCACCTGGGACCTGAGATGGGATCTGGGTGCCTCCTGATGGAGGCAGAAATAGGTTACAACACCTAGAAACTTCCACGAGTCTGTGTGACATTTCTCTGAGTAACAAATGAGGATTGCTGCTGATGAAATGCAAATGAATGAAGCATTTCAGTCAAAAACCTAGAGGTGGTGTTTACCTGAGGAAATTCACTGTGAGGTAGGAGTGGGTTTTGGTTATGTTTTAATTGGTGCTGATTCAGACACTTCCTGAAGCATTGCTCCCACCCTGAGGATGAGGAGAGGATGGCTTGCTGCTTTCCAGATTAATCATAATTTCTGTGGGAATTGTAAAACCAGATCTCCCTATAAATCAGTGTAAAATCCACAAGGAAGCAGATAAAACCATTAGCATGTTTCTCCCTTGCTGATTCCAGTAGTAAAAATGTTGTTGACTTGAGCAAGGAGAGCATCTTCATCAGAGACACGAGGTCACCTCTGTCCATTCATTGAAAAAGGGAATTTTGTGGGATCTGTGCTGCTACCAGGCAGGGTGGGAATTCCACCTCTGGAATGGGGGTCTGGCCAGGCCAGGCAGGTGATTCAGCTGTGAATTTGATCAAATATCACAGTGCCCCACATTTGATTTAGTGGGAACTCCTAAAATGGGAAAATAAAACATTCTGCTTCTCAGGAGAAGCATTAGAACTCTGGAATGTAATGTGAGGTGTGAAATTCAGACCAAAAAGTTTTGTATCACTAAAACTTTCTGTTTCAGTTTTGATTTGTTTCTGCTGTGTTCTATTTTTAGGGGGTTGGGCTGAGAAATTTGCTGAGGGGTTGTTCTGGTTCGTGTTAATGTCAAATCCATATTTTAAGTAGTTCTTGAAAACTGATATTAAAATTCCCACGGATGTCATAAATATATGTTTTATATATAAGTATATATGTTTAAAGGTTGTGTCACAGTAACTTCAGGAGGGGACATAGGAAAACTGAAAGATCCACGCTGATTTCCATTGGAAATTGAAACGGTTTTAGGAGAGGTGAAAAATGAGAAAGTCGCTATGCTGTACTTGTTCTTGATGTAAGTTGAGTCCAAAACTGCTGTGGTGCTGGAACTGAATGGCCCATGGTGTGCATCCACCCTGGTCTGATTTGGCTTTGAGCCTTCCATTCAAAACTCTGCCATATCCAAACTCCTTGTGATGCCTTAAGTTTTATCTTTCATATTTTCCAGATTCTGCACTGCATTAGTATATAACTCTGAACTTCATATAGAGTGTTAGCAAGTTCTCCTCCCAGCTCATTCACACAAAACAATCCTTTTCCAGCCCCAGAACCAAGGACACCACTGCAGCTTCAGCCCCAAAAAGTGCAAAGGGAATTGAGGAGAGAATCTGGGAGGATGTGACTGCAGAACCTGGGGCTGGAATTGGACAATGAACCCCAATATGGAAATGGAGCAAAACTTATAAAAGTGGGAAAACTCGTGACTCAGGGTCCATCTTGGGTGTAGCCACAGCCAGGCTCTTGTACTGCCCAAGGTGAATCCTTTGAAGGCCTTTTAATAAATACCTACTTTATTATTAACACTGTCCAGCCTCTGTTCTAGGTCAGCCTCTCAAGGCATCACCTGCTGCAGGGACTGAGGAGAACGAGGTGGGCTGGGGTTGAAGGCAGTGAGAAATTCCTGATATATAAACAGGCCCTGTGCTGTGAGAATACAATCCCCTCCAAATACATAATCTGTTTCTCGTGAAAGACATGTGGCCCTGTATAGAAGTTTTAGGTCAATAGATTCAGTTGAAGATTAGCCTCGATATTCTGAAAGGGAAGACTGTGGTTACTTAGGGGACTTTAATGCCTCATAAAGGATTATACTGGGGCACCACACTACTGCCACAGTGTCAAATCTTTTTGTGGGTTTGCTAAATTAACCTTTGTAATGGAAAAGCTTATTATGTGCTCCCAGTCAAAGGAAGAGACGGGTTTGAGTTTGTAGCAACTTAAAATGCCAGTGATTAGGATCCTAATCTAATATTCATAGTTTTGGGGCTTTTATTTCTTTTTAAAGCGTATTTCTCTACTGTATTGCCAATGACTTGCTGAGAATTTCAGGAAGAATTTCTGCATGGAAAAGGTGGTCAAGCATTGGCAGGGGCTGCTCAGGGAGGTTTGGAGCCTCCCTCCCTGGAGGTGTCCAAGGAATGACTGGATGTGGCACTCAGTGCTCTGTTGACAGGGAGGTAATCAGTCAAAGCTTGGACTTGATGGTCTTGGAGGTCTTTTTCAAGCTGGTTCTGTGTCTCTGTGATGAGTCCTGCTCTGATTTAACATTGTGTGCAGGATACTTAAAATGGAAAACTCCATCAGAGGGACAGAAACACGTGCAGATCACAAGGGGGAAGATACTGCCGGTAAAGGTAAACCAATTCATCATTTGTGAAACTCTGGAAAAGTGACTTTAATGTGTGTGATGTTAAATCTCACAGTCATACTTAGGGAGAGGAAAGGTTTCAGGTTTAGGTAATGGTATCTATGTTACCACACGTTTGCAGCTGCTGAGTCTGTATTTTAGGTTCCATGTCCCTTGTGGATGGCATTTTTTATCCTCCCTCACTAGTTCATGCAATATTTACTGCCTGGTGCACAATGCAAATAATTGGTGGTGCATTCTAATATTTGAGTGCCTTACAGGTTTAACAGGACTGGGAGGGAGCTGCTTCTCATTACACTGAAAGGGGAGAATGAAGGACTTTTTTCCTACAGATCCTGTTTATTAAATATTGCCATGTCTGAAAGGACTGATTGTTCCTTGCACTTTCCCTTCAGATGCTGCTGTGGGTGGTAGCAGTAAGAGAACAGGTGTGAAGGACAAGCTGGTTAACCTTGTGGATTTCTCTCTTCAAAGTCTCTGATCCTTTTGATAGATTGTCCTTGCTTTCCATTTCAGGACTTGTGCCATAAACAGCCAATGTGGATACTCTGCTATTTTCATATCCATGCTGCCTCGTGCCTTCCAAAAAAGTTGTTTCCTTCAGGTCCAGGGCAAGATTTATAGTGAAAAATCACTGGCCTGTTTAAAAAAAAAAAAAAAGGCACTCAAGAAAATGGTTATTTTGATCCATTCAGTCAGTTACATTTTCTAGGACATCTGCCATGAAAACAGTGTGATCAGATATTTCTAGAGAGATTTTGTATTGCCCCTGGGCTGGGATGTGCTCAGGGAAGAGGATTTGCTGTGGATTTTGGAGACCCCACAGCAGCATGACAATGTTTTTGGTGCAAAGTTTGCTCTCTTGTGCACAGGAAGAGTGTGAATCCAAAATGGTGACAAGAAGAAAATTTTAAGAGATTAAATGGAGATGAAAACAAATAATTAAGTTAGGAAGAAAGAGAAATCAGAAGATAACCCACTGTTCTTTTTTTTCTTGGAGCTTGCAGACAATGTGATTTTTTAACAGCATTTCCATGTTCCAGCTACAGCCTGTGATGATGAGAGGTCTGGGATAGTTTACACGGGAAATTTACATTCTGCCTGTGTATCCACCAGTGTGGCAAAATGGATTGCCAAATCCTGACTCTGCATATAAATGGATTTTCCACCCTTCTGTTTTGGTTTTAATTGAACCCCATCAACATTGCCAAAATATGAGATTGGTTTTTGACACCTTACTAAGCATTTTTTCGATTATTAAAAGCTTTAGCTAGAAGCACTAGTAATTAAAATAAAGCAAGCAAGCAAAACAAAACAAAACAAAACTCAAAACAACACAAGAACAAAAGGGAGAGAGATCCTGAAATATTTAAATGCTGGTCAGGGCTCTCACCACCTTCCTTACACAGTTTTTATGCCTTTACATGGAAATCCTGCAGGGCAAGGTGGATGCAACTGGTCCAAGTCTGGAATTCTCACTGGAGCATGGGTTGCTTACACTTAGAACAACATGGAGTTAAGGCTTTTAATAAAGGTTTACTGGCAAAGATAATTAACTCAGAAATAAGTTGAAATGCTTGAAAGAGGTGGTGTTGTCACTCTAGAACATCCTTGCCTGAGGATGTAATTATAGTGGCATGAAGTTTTGAAATGGATTCATCTAAATGAGAAATAAACCCTGCATGTTCTTAATCTGGAATAAGTGTTTCCCTAGAAATTGTTTTTACAGTAATTGTGGTCAGTCTCCCTGTCTAGAAAAGCCTTTAGAGTTCCTCTGGTAAGAGACTTCTTGTGGCAAGAGAATGAAGAAGTTTGTGTATCTTCTTTTGCTGAGTTTCTTTCCATACAAAACAAGAAATTCCGTTTCTTTTGTGGAAAAAGGCAAAGGTCTTAGAGATCCCAGCTGTTGCCCTCTTTAAGAAGTCGATGTTTTGGTGAGAGGGCAGAATTTTGGCACTGAAACTGCAGTGATTGGAGGGCAGCCTGCTCCAAGACTGTTAGCTGTGGAGTATTGGATATTTGAACAGCATCCTGGTAAAATACTCTGAGAGGACACTCAGAGAATGGCAGCAAGGCTTCATAACCCTGTTTAAAAATCATCCTGCAGTGAGCCAAGATGTGAGACCCTGTAATCCCATTTGTGTCACAGCAGGAAGATGCTGCTCCCACTCACAATTTGGATTTTAATAGTTATTCTTGATATTTATTGAAGCATGCTGATATTGGCATCAGCCTCTCAGGATGTGGCTGTTAACGCCTGTTTGTCATCAATATTCCGTGGAAATCAACTTTCATTGCTCCCCAGATGTGATTAAGGGTTCAGTGAACTTTTCTTTCTTCTTCCAGGTTATAAGACCCTTTTGAAAGGAATTTCAGGGAAGTTCAGCAGTGGAGAACTTGTTGCAATTATGGGACCTTCAGGAGCTGGGAAGTCAACACTTATGAATATTCTGGCAGGGTACAGGTCAGTACCAATGAAAATCCCAAGTTAAGGTAAGATCACTGAGCCTAAAGGGCTCCTTGGAGACAACAATAGAAGAAATTTTAGCCTAGAATTTGTCAAAAACAAGCACTTCAAAGATTTTGAATTAGATTCTTATTTCTTATCTTTTTTTCTCTATGTCCTGTTTTGGTCACTTGGGATTTATCTCTTAACAGATCTGATCCAAAAATAAGAAGCAATTTAAAAAACAAAAAAACACACATATAAAGAAAATCTCCATTTTTGGCCGTGTAACAAATCTGACTCAGTGTCTTATGTTTGTGATGTTTTTAAAATCACATAAACACTTGAAAAATCTACTCTTTTTAGTCACCACTTCATAATGTTGATGTCTTCTACACCAAAATGCAGTGACTGGGCTTCATCTTTCTAAATCCCCTCTTGTGTGGCCATACAAGCTGTCTCTGCCTTGTTGTCATTTGGAGTATAAGGAACAGGATAGACAAACTTAAAAAAACCCCAACTTTAACTTCATGGTATTTTTTTCAGATATTTATATACGATAGCACACATTTTGGGTAAAATTTTCAGCAACACAGCGTGAAGATTTATATGAAAGAAAGCGTAATCAGGAAATAATTTAATTTCTATCCAGTCTATCAAATTAATTTCCTATTGGCAATTATAATAATAATACCTGAGAGTTCCACGTGTTCAGTCATGAGGCAGCACAAGTGAAGGCAGGATTCACCTCTGGTTGCTTTGTTTGGTTTCAGAGAGACGGGGATGAAAGGAGAAATCCTCATCAACGGGCAGCCCCGCGACCTGCGCTCCTTCCGCAAAGTCTCCTGCTACATCATGCAGGATGACATGCTCCTGCCTCACCTCACTGTCCAGGAAGCTATGATGGTGAGCTCTGCTTCTTGCTCCAATTCATCTGAACAGGAGAATAGGGGAAAATGGTTTGTGTTGTGCCCTTACTCCTGGCAGTGCCACAGGATGTTTTATCCCTGCCTGATCCCACTCAATGGAAGTTCTTGGAATTTGTTGATGCCTTCAATATTCCATTTCAGGCTAATCCTTCTAGGGTTTCTTTGGCTTTATAATTTCCACTTTGTGCCCAGCATTATGATTAGGAAGGAGATCTAAGTGTCTGCTCCTTAGATCTCCTAGAGAATATAAGCTGAAATTCTTCACAAATGAGCCTTTGTAGGGACCATCTGTTTGCTTGGGTGGTGGATGAGTAACCTCATCTTTCTCTCTTTCTCCCCATCTTTCATGTTCTGACTGAAAATTGTTATTTACGCTTCAGTGTGATCTCTCTGCCACTTCTACTCTTTTGTGCCTTTTTAAAAATAAAGATGTTTTATAAAATCTCTCATTTCTTCATGGGAAGAAAAAACAGGAACAGAATAAGTCCAAGATGTACAGGCAAGGTAATTTCTTCTCACTGATTTGCGTCTCATTGGGAAGTTTATGAATTGCCACTTGACCAGTTAGTCTGCAAGTGTCTGTAGCTCAGCTTGAGAAGTGAGCCAGTTTTTCTCAGAAATTATCAAAATAAGGCTTAGGTTGCTCACACTGTGCCAGCTCAATTCACAAATTTTAAGGCCAGATGAAATCGCTCCAGTTTTTATGTGGCTAATTTTCTGCAAAGACTCTTTTCTGTGGAGAAATTTTTCTTCTCTTTTGTTTACTTGAGTGTTTTCATCAGAATCCCACAGGACCACTTTTACAGAATTGGGCCCAGATTATAGCTGCTGTCTAAAATTAATCAATCAAGGCTCTGACAAAAAATAATTACTTAACAGATTAATTGCTTTTAATAAAGGTTAATCATGCTGTTTTGTGGAGCTGTCTTTCAGGATAGCAGATGACATCTTTCACGAGATTATTTATTTCTGTGCTCACTTGTTTGCATCCTGGAGAATAGCAGAGTTCAGTTATCCTTACAGTGTGAATGAAGCACAAATAAAATGTGTTTCTAGCACTGCCTGGAAAGTTTTTGGATGTGCAAAATATGTCACTCTCCCATCTTCCTGTAAAGCTCTTTGACTTGCAGAATGGCCTTTTTTTCTAATGCACTTTTTGTCAGGTCCTTTGCCTAAGTCAAATCAGACTCAGTTATTTACTGCACAGAAAAATAAATGCAAGTGATGCTTGTGACTGGATCATTGTAGTTCAGATTTTCTGACTGGGTTGAAAGAAGTTGTTTAAGTGGTACCTTGGAGTGTTGTGCCTGACCAGTTCAAAATCTAATTCCATTGTTTTGCATTCCAGGTATCTGCTCATCTGAAACTTCAAGAGAAAGATGAAGGGAGGAGAGAAATGGTATGTACACTGCCCATCAAACTAGAATTTGAGGGATGCCAAGAAGTGTGCTCTGTAAAGCAGACATTTTTTTATCTAATTTTGAACTGCTTTGGACTTGTAATGACAGAATAAATCATAACCTCTAGGCTGACATGTGTCATTAGGAGGCAATGTTCACTGCAGTCTCTGTGAAAGCTACTTTCAGTACCAGACTGGGAAATTGTAAAAGATTTACTGAAACATATCCACAGGTATTGCAGGATTCCTGTTAATGCACCTTAGCACCTTGGATTCTCTCATGTGCATGTCTGTGGGCTCAGGCATCTGATGTGGGGTGAGATAAATCACCCAGCTGGACCTGCACTAGGAACTGTGCTCCTCTAACCCATCCATGGGGGGAAGTACAACTTTTGAAATATAAAAACTGAAATATGGAAACTGTGGCAACTTCCTACATAGAGCAGCTGTTTTTATGACTGTCCTTTGTCTGTGTTCATTTCCAAATTGGAGCAATTGGCATTTCTTCAGACTCTAAAGAATCCTTGAAAATCAGAAAGGAAAACTTACAGCTTATGTTTGGTAAACACTGGTTGTTTTTTCATTGGAAAATAAATATATATAGAAACAGCTGTTAACTTAGTTGTACTTCCGAAGTCTTAGTTCATTTACACTTTAGTGTAGTTAGGCCAAGCAAGTTAATTCACTTGTTCACACTGCCACTATAATTACAAGCAGCTCTTTGAGTTGAAAATTGTGCTGTGTTTATTCAATGTGTTAGAAGAATTTTCTGGTTAGTGTTACTGGCCCGTGCAGGAGAAGATAATTCATTTTATTGTTGAATATTGGAGTGTAAATGTTTATCACAGATAAATGTTATGAATTTGTACATTTGTGCTAGCAGGATTGCAGACTCGTGGTTAAAGCAGGGACAAGTGAAAACCCTTCAGTAACCACAGTTTATGTTTCTAGTCCTTGCTTGTGCTGCCTGAGTCCTGTTTACCCTTCCTAGAGATAAAAGGAATGCTTGGGCTTTTTTCTTTGAGAAACAAGACTTAGTGGGAGTAAACTGCTGGAAATCAAAATCAAGACAAGCAACGGTCAGGCCCTGGTTGGTCTCACCAATTTTCACCAGGCCAGGAAAACTCTCCATCCAAGCAGCTGATACTTTGAAAAATGGTGGGCTCTGTTTCCTAAACTCCAGTCAAGCGTTAAATATCTGGGCTTCTCTTTCTGCCTTTGAAGTGGTGAAGTTTCTTAATTACATGGGCAACGTAGCTCATGGATTCACTCATTTTTGTGTCCATGCTTTTACTGAGGCCAAAGAGCTATTTCCCCTATATAGGGCCACCAGATAAGATCTACAGTCACTGAAACAGAAAAAAATCATAGTGCCTGGGATAGTTCTCCTTTTGCTCCAAAAACCCTGGGATGAGCTGTGCCCTTCCTGAGGCTGTGCCTTGAGGAAATCCCAAACATCTGAGAGTACCTGTGACAGCTGAATTGACTCTGAGTGGAATGAGAACACTTGAAATCAATGGCTGCACTTGAAAGAGGAGACTGTGGAGAACAGATGAGATAAAGCAGGTCACTGCTCCACAGAAACCACTGGTTTTTGTTAGACAGTCCCTTGTAGAGACAACCCCAGAGTTCTATTAAAAGAGGCTTTTGGTTTCACTCTGTAAGAGCCCCTCACATGCTGCAAAATTCTTTTGATGTCAGTGCCATATCCATAAACACACAGCTACAGAAGAACTGATTTCCACTCCTTTCTCACCTCTTTACTGAGTGAGGTCATGTAGGACAAACAAGCAGAATTTGGATCAAAACAGTAAATGGCAGACTGTTAACTCTGAGTCTAATGAATGCTACATTAGATGGAAAAAGGCTTTAAGTGGGTGATGAAACAAAGTCGTGAGCTGGTTCACAACCTCCATGGAAATTGGTGAAGAGGCTGGAGGTTTTTCATGTTCTGACAGCGTGGAATGTTCTGTTCCCTCCAGGTGAAGGAAATCCTGACAGCCCTGGGTTTGCTGACGTGTGCCAACACGAGGACTGGGAGTCTCTCTGGAGGCCAGAGGAAGCGCCTTGCCATTGCTTTGGAGCTGGTGAACAACCCTCCTGTCATGTTCTTTGATGAACCAACCAGGTACACTTCAAAGCCAAAAATTAGACAAATATGGTTTTGCATACTAGAACAGAGCTACAGAAAAGTTACCTCTAAATCCTTGGAAAAGGCTCATTTTGTGTTGCCTGCAAGCACTGAATAAGGCCAAGAAATAATCTGGCACCTTGGCTCACTGCTGCAACTGCTGGACTGTGGGGCTGTAGATAATATTTAAAGCAGACACAAACTGCAGAAGGAAGGGAAAGAGTGAGGAAAATATTGTGGCATGGATATTATTTTTCAAGCAAAGACAGCTTGAATATAAACACTTTAAGATGTGACTTTTGGTAATGAATGTGATCAGTCTGGGAAAGCTATGAATATGTATCTATTCATTAACGTAGGGAGCATTTAAATCTGCAGCCCTAAAATGTAGAAGTCCCTTAAGGCAGCTTTGAGAAGACTCTTTTTCATTCTCAGGCATGCTTCCAACTTAATTAAAAGCCTGATGGAGAAATACAAGCATAAGGTTGGCATATGATAAAATGAAACTGCTACAGAGAAAATTTGTAAAAGGATAATAATGGGAGACCAAGTGACAAATAAATGCATGTGCTGGTTTTGAGTGGTGCCTGTGGATAACAAACAAACTTGTTTGTTTTTTTCCAGTGGCTTGGATAGTGCATCGTGTTTCCAGGTGGTCTCTCTGATGAAGGCTTTGGCCCAGGGTGGCAGGTCCATCATCTGCACGATTCACCAGCCCAGTGCAAAACTGTTTGAGCTCTTTGACCAGGTATTGCTCTCAAACTTTCTCTCCATGAGTGGTTATGCTTTCAAGCTACACTCTTTTATCAAAAAGTGATTGAACCATCTAGTTGATGGCTACAAATCATATAAAGGAATTAAATAAATAACAGCATAAATAACTTTTTGATTATGTTTCTTTCCTTCTGCTCTGCCTGTTTCCTTTATTTACGTGTGATGTTTGTGATGAATCTTGCTGTTAGGTCTGTGAAATCATGATTATTGCACTGGTGATCATCATGCCTTCACCCAGCACTGCTCCTGTGCACAGGGCTCTCACTGAAGTAAATTAGAGCAATATAAAAGCAGGAGAGCTGCAGTGGCAATATCTGCAATGTTGCAGGCATATATTCTCATCCTAGATACACAGGTGTAGATCAAGCAGAGTTAATTCACGTGAAATAACAATAATCAAATTTAGTATTGAAAATTAATTGGAATTAAGTCAGTTGGAGAGCTTTTCTCCAAGCTAACAATGGCATGTGGACCATGTGTGTTTAGATTAGATAAAAATGTATTTTAGTCTTGTTAGAGGATTTAGATTAGTCCTGTGAGAGCTGAGAGAAAACCTCCACCAGCATAGGTGAACAAACCCTTACAGATTGCCAGTCTGGCAGGGAGGTTTATTTAAAGTCCATATCGTGGCTCAAAGTGAGAGTGATTGAGCTGTTTGCTGTTGCTGTCCCAGCTCTCCTTCCATTCCTGTATTCAGCTGCCCAAAATATCCATCATGTGTGGAAATGAGATGGCTTGGCTCTGCAGCTCCTTGCCTATTTTCAGCATGTGCCAAAGGCTGGAATTAGTGTGTTTCTGTGTTAATGTGTTTGAAGTCCTGCAGGCAATGTGTGCAGAATTCAAACACCAGGCACTGAATTTTCCATTAGTTGTAATTCCAGGAAAAGTTAATTTAAAGTGGTGACAGATCTTCCCAAGGTGTTCTTCCCATAGGGACAAGGAGATTTTATTAGGCAACAGATTCAAATATTTTGATACTGTTTCACTTTTTTCTTATATCTTTTTCATCTATTTTCTTTTTTTTTCCTTTCCTTTTTGTTTTCCAGCTCTATGTTCTAAGTCAAGGTCAGTGCATTTACCGTGGGAAGGTTACAAACCTTGTCCCTTACTTGAGAGATTTGGGGTTGAATTGTCCAACCTACCACAACCCAGCAGATTTTGGTAAGGACAGCTTGAATAGTTTATTTAATTTATTTTGTATTTTATCATTGCCTTCAGGGTGAAGGGAACCATGGTGTGATTTATACTTCTGTACATATATTCTTATGTGCTTTGTCCATATATGAACCAAAATTCAAAATAAAACTAATCAGATTTTTTCCTGAGTAATTTGAATGCCATCTAGTGGTGCAAGTTAGTGAATATTTCTCTCTGTTAGAAGTTCAGGTTCAGGAAATGAAAGATAAACTTATTCTTTAATGTTTCATAGTAACTAATGTTAGTGGCTTTTTTAAGTGGCTCCAGTGTTCTGCTTGTTTTCTTTTCAACTTCAGCAGTGCCACTGTGTGTAGGTTAGAGCATTGAGGGTTTTTTCAGTGTTGTTTCTTAATAGAAAAAACAACTGGGAAGTGCCACAGAAATGGGCTTTTGTCATTTTTTGTTACCTGTATTCATTGCCTTTTCTCTGAACTGGTTCATTTAACTTCCAGGCTAAAGAGATCTCTGAAGATTTACACTGTGGTATTGTACAGGTTAGAGGATTGAGGGTTTTTTCAGTGCTGTTTCTTAATTAAAAAAAATAGGAAACGCCACAAAAATAGACTTTTGTCATTTTTTGTTACTTATATTCACTGCCTTTCCTCTGAACAGGTTCATTTAACTTCTAAGATAAAAAGATCTCTGAAGATTTATGGAAAGATGCATTTAAGTTTAAAAAGATGAATTTGCACCTGGCATTTTAAACCCTGTACCTGAAAAAATAATCTGATTTTATCAGTGCTGCAGCATCAAGTAGATTTAATAACGAGGCTTGTTCAGCAGGGCAGAGCAGTAATTTAAACCCCTGCAAAGCAGTGATTTCAAGGTGGTTTTGCAGTGATGGAGGTGGCATCTGGAGAGTACGGGGACCAGAACAGCCGGCTGGTCCGGGCGGTGCGGGACAGGATCTGTGACACGGAGTTCAAGAGGGACGTGCCTGGGGACAACGAGCTGAACCCCTTCCTGTGGCACCGGCCCTCCGAGGAGGTAATCTGGGAATTTTTTAGAGTTGTTGTTTTTTTTTTT
>VXBI01001977.1:415948-499282 GCA_013397375.1 Toxostoma redivivum | reverse complement strand
ATGTAGTATATATATTATATGTTTTATATATTTATATATATTTATAGAACATATTATTATATTTTTGAACTCCAGACTTTAAGTTTTTTACTATGTGATATTATACACTTTTATTTAAATTACACACTTATAATTTTAGTTTTATGATTTAATTTTGGAAGCTTTTTCATGGCCTCAGATCAAATGCAGTGTTCTCCTGGGGGTCAGTGTCAGCTCAGAAAATCTAAAATTCTCAGTGACCAGGGCTCCAACAGGAGGGAATTTAAATGCTTGGTCAGTGGAGGAGTCTCTGGGCACACTCAGCTGGTGTGGGTGGTTTTTGTGAATGAAAAGCAAAGCAGACCCTGCAAAGGAAGGAGTTTGTGCTGTGCTGTGTTTCTGCAGGACTCCTCCTCCACTGAAGGCTGCCACAGCTTCTCTGCCAGCTGCCTGACCCAGTTCTGCATCCTCTTCAAAAGAACCTTCCTCACCATCATGAGGGACTCGGTAAGAAAGTTTTTTTATAAAAATTTTTATAGGCAAAAGGTCTGTGCTGGGTGTGAGGCAGTGCAGTACACCTCAAAGGTCCTGTCCAGTGCCCACCCATGAGTTATCACAGAATTTCAAAGGGAAAAGGCTGATCCTTCAGTCTTGCTGTTGCCTCTACCATCTCCCCTGTGAACCACAGCTTTCTGCACAGCACAGAAGCACTTGGCCTAAAAACCCAAAGTTTAAATCCCTTCTGTGCTGGCAGGTCCCTAATACAGTTATTAATCCTAAAAGTGAGTGGGAAGTTGTAGTGGTTTGTCACAAAATTAGGTTTTCCAGAAAATTCAGGATGGCAGAGATAATAATTTTAGTGTGATACAAAGTTACTACTTAAAGTCTTCATTTTTGGAAATAGAAAATGGGTTGATAAAAAATTTGCTTCTTTGCCATAACTTGTTCTCCCTTCCTGCTTTTTATAAGTTCATTTGTCAACAAGGATTAATTAATTCATTAACATCACGAGAAACCGTAACTGATTTGCTGATGCATAGATTGAAGGACAGTGTTGTTTTTAATATATTTTTCCTGCTAGACTCTAAAGGCTTGCAGTTGTTCCCAATGTTATTATTTCTTTTGTTCTTCCAAGCCTCTTGTGGGAATACTGTGTTGCAAAGAAGGCACAGAAAGCTAATTTATTTCTCATGAAGTTGCTTTGGTCTGTGCAAGCCTGAAATGCCTTTTCTGCTTCTTTTCTGCTCTGGGGAAATTTATCTTTTAGTCAGAAAATCTCTTTCCCCTGATGAATGAGAGCTAGTGGCTCCATGATATTGTCAGACAGTGAGATTTCAGGCTGTAGCATTCACAGTTCCTGCCTGTATTACCTGGAAGAAATTTCCATGGGAAGCTCATAATTTTTCTTATCCAGTAGGAAATGAACATTTCTCATAGCAGGAACTAGATGATCTCTAAGACCCCTTCCAACCCAAACCATTCAATGATTTCTATATAAGATTTTTCTGGACATAAGTGCTCCTTTCCTGCAATCCATCTGATTTCAGCCACACTGTCATTGTTTTTGAGCCCAGGTTTTCTGATAAATGCCACTCTTTGCTTATCACAGGTCCTGACACACCTGAGGATCACCTCACACATTGGCATTGGGCTGCTCATTGGATTGCTCTACTTGGGCATTGGCAATGAAGCCAAGAAAGTCCTCAGCAATTCGGGATTCCTCTTTTTTTCCATGCTGTTCCTCATGTTTGCTGCGCTGATGCCGACTGTCCTCACCTGTGAGTGCCTGGCACTGTGTCCCAGGGGATTCAGGAGGGGTGGGAGGGAGTTGGGATGTGTCTGGTTCTGTAGACAGCATTTGACTTGTGATTCTACTTCTAAGACAGGTGGGGGGATAAATCTTGCACCCACAGAAGCACTAAAGTGCAAGCAGAGGCAGGCTTGGCCAGTGGAACTTCTCCCTCCCCAGTTTTTCCAGTGTTTTTCAGCACAGACAGTGTAACAGACAGTGTTACAGTCCTGGACTGGGATTTCTCCTTATCCCAGTGCACCTCAGCCATGCCCTGAGCTCCTGGTTTGACGTAGGGATGATGGAATAATTTCTCTGGGGCTTCTAAGTTATGACTCCTGCATAAAATTAACTTATTCATGTGATGTCAGAAGCAAACTCCTGCAGAATAGACTGTTTTATACTTGCTTTGGGAGTGCTGTTACTTTGGATTCCCTGTTGAACCAAAAGTAATAGCCAAATTCTTTAAGTTTTGACACCACTTTTAATTGAAAAATCCTCTTTAAGAGAGGTTCAGCTCATCTGAGTAGGTTGGTCCATAGTCTCAACAGTGAGCAGCTCTAGGGGCTGAGATTTTATATTTCATTACAAATCACTGAAACTTTTGCTGCTCTGTCCCAGTCCCACCTTGGGACTGCAGCAGTGCAGGATTAGATGTGGATGAACTGTGTTGTTTTTATGTGAAGCACTATTGCACCCTGCCCATCAAACTGAATAATCTGTGTTCTCTGCAGTCCCCCTTGAGATGGGAGTATTCCTCAGAGAGCATCTGAACTACTGGTACAGCCTGAAAGCCTATTACCTGGCCAAAACCATGGCTGATGTTCCTTTCCAGGTACTGCTCTACTCTTCAATAAAACAGAACCATTCAAGTTCATGAATGACAAGCCCACTTGCCAAGATTAGTACTGGTATTTTATCCATTGAAATAATGGGGGAAATATCCATATGGATCTGGTGAAGCTTCAGGGATAAATAAGAAACACCCTGAGAGTGCACAAAAAGCTGAGACCTGACCCAACATTCTTTTAATAAACACATGACCAGCTTTGCTTATTTGCAGGAGGGGAATTATGAAGGGATGGGAGTGGAATCTGTTTCCAAATGCCCAAGTAGAAAGACATCACATGATGTCAGGTGTTGGGGATGGATAGGGATTTGACAGGAAAGTTTTTCAGATGTGTATGTATAGCAAAAAGATCTTTGAATATAAAATCTGAAGAAGGAATAGAAATGAAAGCAAATTTTGATATTAAAAAAAATAATTGCTGAGCCAGTTTTATTAGATAACTAAGAAAGCAAAAGCTATGTTAGCATGTGAGTTAGAAGGGATTTTTATAGCTCAGAGCAAATGATAAATCCACCTCAAACTGAAGATGTTTTTACCAAGCAAAAAGATTTCACAGACAAACAAAAATGCCAATGTTGAAGTAAAAAACAAAAGTCTCAGAATTTTCCACTGCAAAAAAAACTGAAAAGCAACTTCTAGCTTAAACTGTAACATACAAACTTTTGTGATTAGAAAATAGTAACATGAATATGGTAATGTTAGTAGTTATGGCAAGCTATAGGTAATAATAAAAGTATTGATTAATTGTTATGTATTTAAAAAGAAGTATATAATACATGGTAACCAAAATCAAAGCTGGCTGTGGCTAAAAAGCTGTAGGCTAGGCTCTTGTCAGCCATGAATTGCTGTATCATGTGGATACAACAAACAGCATTTTAAAAAGCCAGTCTGGAGTCCCCCATCCCTCGTTTCAGTCAGGTATCACACGCCTGCCATGGCATGAAAGGCTGAGAGCTGTGGATCCATTAGAACCCCCCCATTTCTGGTTACTCAGAGCAGCAGTGTGGCTGCCAGGGGCTAACCCAGTGCATGTCCTTGCAGATCATGTTCCCTGTGGCTTACTGCAGCATCGTGTACTGGATGACCTCCCAGCCCTCCGACGCGCTGCGCTTCGTCCTCTTCGCAGCCCTGGGCACCATGACATCCCTGGTGGCTCAGTCCCTGGGCCTGCTCATAGGGGCAGCCTCCACATCCCTCCAGGTACTGATGCATTGGTGTTTATTATTGTTTATTTTTATTTTTGCTTTTAGTTAGAGTCGGGATTAAAGTACGAGTTAAAGTTTCGTGTTTGGACTCAGTTGTTTATTAATTTTTATTTAAAGTATAGTGAGTGCTACAGCACCTTTAGTTAACAAGCTAAAAGAGAAAATGGAGTTGTATTTCACTTGTTACAAGGTCTTTTAAAGCTAAACAGTCCAATTAAAAGCTAACACATTATTTTTACGTTTGACCTAATGATTAAACATCTGTGACTCCCAGTGTGGCACTTTTTATCTAATTAAAAAAGTACCACCTAAAACCAAGAAGAAGGAACAAGAAGGAAGAAAAAACCCCTGCCCCAAAACCTCCATTTTATCTCATACCTATTACTATAGTCAAAAACTCCAAATTCTAAACCCTTCACCATGTGAAATCACACACTTCTATTCCAACTACACAGCAGTGATTCCAAATCCACCACTCAATTCTGGAAGCCTTCTCCAAGGCCTCAAGTCCAAAGCAGTGATCCCCTGAGGATCAGTGCCTGACAGCACAGAAAACTCAAAATTCCCAGGCTTCAGGGTTCCAACACTGATGGTTTTTGTGGTCTCACAGGAGCTCTGCTGTGTCCTAACCCTGCTCCCTGTCATGGCTGCTGTGTCCCCAGGATGTTTGTTGAGAGGTGACAGGCAGGAAGTTTCTTGCTGTAGTAGAGCTCTCAATGCTCCACACTCACACCAGAGCACAGACATGCCTGGCTGTGAAGTTCTCAAGTTCCTGCCCCACCTGAAGGGGCTGTGCCTGCCCCTGCTTGGGTGGATTGTCACTTGCTGTTCATCCCAGACTGCAGGACTGATTTCTGCATCCCCACAAACTGGAAATTTTCCACAGTAGTTCAGGAGAAGGTTCTTCCATGCACGTCCAGAAAAGCTGTATAGAAGGAAAGGTAGGAAAAGGCTTCCCAAACCCCAGATTTCTGGAAAGGGAGGGAGAGTGGCAGCTGTTGGCATGACTGGAAGCTGGCCATGTAACTCCTGGCAGGAGATGTGCTGAGGTGACCATTCCACAGCACAACTGCTCTGTGCTGCTGGTGATAACAGATGATTCTGACCTCAATATGCATTGATGCTGTCAAGATTTCTGCAGCAGAACACTTGATTCTCTCTCTGTGCCACCCTGTGGAGACCAGCATAGCCTTACTGCATGATCCCTGTGCTTCTGCTCTTCCCCTCACAAGAAATCTCACCAAAAAAAAAATCAGCAATTTTCTAGTATTTCAAACGGTGATAATTTGGGGGAGTAGAATTATTCCTAAGAGTAATAAAAGAGCAAGTTAATTTTTACTTTTTCTGTCTTTCTGACAAGAGAAATTCAGTTCTTTCTGTTTACAGGTGGCAACTTTTGTGGGTCCAGTTACTGCCATCCCAGTCCTTCTGTTCTCTGGGTTTTTTGTCAGCTTTGATACCATCCCAACATACCTCCAGTGGATGTCCTACATTTCCTATGTCAGGTACTGCTGGGAAGCCTTCACCCGCCCACCTAGAAATGCTGCTTGTTTTCCTTTGCTTGGTTGGTTATTTTGGGTGCCAGAGACTGTTCACAGCATGTTCTTTTAGAGTATAAACATACTCATACATGTGATGTAAACCATATTATCTCACTGCATTTTAAGTTGGATATGTTGTGAAATAAATAGGAACAGGTTGCTGGCCACAAGTCTGTGTCAGTCCCTTTGAATTCAGTGGGATTGCACAGCATGAAAATCTTCTTGGATTTTGCAATAGTGGATTTATGAAATAATAGGACCATCACCAACTGAGAAATTGATGCCAGCACACCTCATGTTGGGAGAAAATATTGTATAATTCACTGCTGTATCCTAGATAGGTTTGTTGGATAAAGGCCTGTGTTTAAGTTTTGCGGTAGCACTGCCACAAGAGGCACAGGATTTATGTCACCTCTAATTTAAACTGCTGCTTTAAGATCCATAGGCACCTTATATGCTGTTTGTGTCTGACACAGCTGTCTTAGGATGGGACAATTCCCAGCAGGAAACCTCTGGAGGGATGGTTTAGACTAGACACTGAAATGTTTATAGCTGAAATTAGGAGAGGGGAATTTTCCCATTCCCCATTTCCCCACCTGCACTGTTACTGAGAAATCCCAGGCAAAAAAAAATCCTCTTTGTTGCCAAGTGAGGTCATACACAGATTCCTATCATAGACAATGAGACTGCACTCCCTGAATTCATACTTAGAATTCAAGGTGAGGCCTTAAACCATTGCCTGGCTTGTGTGGGGTCTCCTGAAGCCAGAGGGAACTTTCATATGCATGAGATCCATGATGATTTGTCTCCTTGCAAAAGCAAATACTGAGAATATTATCAGTGTACCCATTAATGCACAGAGGGAAGGGGAAAGGATGTTCTAGATTGATGCTGGTTTTAACATATTTCTGACTTCAGCCATAATTGTATCCCTGTTGCTTGTTTAAAATTAAAAAAAAAAGAGCTAAATAATGATGTCACTTTTAAATGGGGCATTTCTGAATGTGAGCTGAAGTTATGCTGCCTTCTGATTTAACATTTTTCTTTTGGAGAAACTGCAGTGTGCGCTAACTGGAAGCAGTTAAAGGCAAAACTCCTGCCCTGGTTCCCTCTTATGTAAAATGCCTGTGACGTGATGTGCCTTATTGCAGCAGGGATGGAACTATGCCCCAAGACAGATGTGTCAGAGCAATATTGACCCCCTCAGCATTTCAGCTGAGCTCTCACAGGGATTGTGTTGCACTTCTAACCAGATCATCAGGATTTTCCTTGTAATCCCTCCTTCTTCTTTCCAGATACGGGTTCGAAGGAGTCATACTCTCCATCTACGGACTGGATCGAGAAGATCTGCATTGTGACAAAGATGACACCTGCCATTTTCAAAAATCAGAGGCCATCCTGAAAGAACTGGATGTAGAAAATGCCAAACTTTACCTGGACTTCATTGTCCTTGGGATTTTCTTCTTCTCTCTGCGCCTGATTGCCTATTTTGTCCTCAGATACAAAATCCGAGCGGAGAGGTAAAGGAGAAGCAGCTGAACCAGTGCAGTAGGAGAACTTTAGACATGCAATAGAGGGCACTTGACATTGTCTCACTGTGGCAGGCTGGTCCCCAGAGCCCAGCCAGATGCTGTCCTGAGCGAGCCCATGGAGAGCCACAATGGGATAGTGGACATACAGTGTTAAGCCAATCAGTCCAGTTGGGTTGGGTCATGTTTCCATTACACTTTCTAGCTTTAACTAGGAAGAAGAACTAGAAGGGAATTTTACACCACACAATATCAATACTGAGGCAGTGTAACTGTAACAAGAAACCTGTCTGCAGGAGTTTTCCTTATGAAAACCAATTTTGGGATAAGGTCACCAGGATGCCAGTCTGGTGGCCAGAATAGTGTAATGTCATCTCTAGTTGACAAGATAGTGAGATGCAAAATGAGGAAATGCAAAGAAAATAGGATTCTGTCATCTTTTTAAATTTCATCTTTGCAGTTTTCTATGTATTATTTTGCAATTCTTTTCCACAGAATTACCCCTTCTGGATAAAAGTCTGTAAATGTATTAATAAGGTAAAGATATCTTTTTAATATGGATACTTTTTTAAAAGAAACCTAAAGTGATTCAAGTAATTATTTTTGTTTCTGTCTGAATTTAGAATTCTGGTGCTTTACTTGTCGAGCTGGTCTCATATCTGAAAACTGTAATGATAAGAGGAAAAGGCAGATTCTGAATCTGCACTAAACCTGTGGTCCCATTTGGAAGCAGCACTGGATAGCACATGCAGTTAGACATGGTCAAGCTGTCACTGAATGGTTGAAAAAATATTATTTTGCAGTGTCTTTAAATCCTTAGTATTTGTGATATTTTGGGATACTAGCTCTGTTCATTATCTGTTTGATCTACCTCCTGCAACTGAAAATAATCAAAGCACTCCAAGGCTCATTTTTAATTAAATTGTGAAAGCAGGATCTGTCCCTAAAGTGATTGTTAAAGGAGTGCAAGAGCTGTCCACAGATCAAACCTTGGGCTACTGTGTTAAAACACCTGTGACTGCCTCATCCAGAGGTGTTGATTATATCTGCAACACACTCTGTAGGGCTCTCAAAAAATACACAAATGACCTTGTTACACTGTAGGTCTAATCATGCCAGACAGTTTTGTTCTCATCCCTGAGTCTACATGCACAACATGGCAATCAGTTGATCTGAACATCAATGAAACTGTTATTTTGGGTATCTCACCTCTGTAAATTTGGCAGGGGGAGTTCTGGTTCCAAGCTGATGTGAATTTTGTCATTGATTTTCATGGGTTTGGATTTTTCAACCCAAATTGAATCCACCATACTCACCTTGGACACCTTGGTAAGCTTTGGTGCAAGTTGCCCAGCCTTCTGCCATGACTGTGAATTTATCTTGGTGTCCCAGACCCCTGAGTGAGGCCTGCACATTCTATAAATCTGTTATTCCCATCAGGATGCTGAAGTCTTGCAGGTTGGAGGCAGCTCAGTGTCAGCAAACCCTTGAGGAGCCCAACAGCTCATGGCAGCAGGGTAGAAAAAAGGGACCTGGCGCATCTTCTGGCCCCCAGCAGTCAAAAATTCACAAACTTTTCCAAGACTCCATGGCTGTGTCTATCCTAGTGAAATAAATAGTGCCAGGGCCAGCTCTGTTAGTCCTCAAACATCTGGGGCTAACAGGAATGGCCCCTGTAGTGACTTCTACACAACCCAAACCCTCTCTGGAAAAGCTCTGGCTGTGCTGGGCTGCAGCTCTGCCATTTATTTGGGAAGAAAATGGTTTCCCAGTTTTCCTGACCCGTGCCCAGGCTCTGTTTGATTTACCAATACAGACATAGACTATGTGTACCTGTTAAACTCAGGACATCTGAACTAAGCCTGTGGTCTGGAAGGCTTTGAATCAAGTCACATATTTTAGGAAGGCTAGCTGAACTTTCCCTGAAAGTAAGGTTTACCTGTGAAAGCAAAATCAATCTTTACTATAGAAGAAAAACCAAATTCCTTGCACAGCCTGTTTGCATAATTTTTGTTGCTGTTTTTTCTCAGAAAGCTTTTGTACAGCTCTGCAGCTTTTCCAGGCATAATCATGAGCAGGTATGAACCTATATGGCTGTCAGATTTGAGAAATTAAGAATTTGAGGTATTCTAAATAATATTCATAGCTGTGAACAGTTTTTAAACAAGGCACAAGATGAAATCCCTTTAGCACAATGTGCCTTGATTATTTCAAGACTCTCAAAGTATTTGTGAATATTACAGGCAGTTCAAACACTTTTTTGCAAGCAGAAAAAGGACTACATTTGCCAAATTACTCTTGGGTTGCAAACCTGTGGTCCAAGCTGAGGTCAAAGAGTGTGACATCCCTGGCATTGAATACCTTCAGGGTTCATGTTTTGTGCTTACCAACACCATTTACCAAACACCACCCTGACAATCCCTTGCAGTGTTCCAAATGAGGTAACTTTGCTGGCATTTCCACACTGGTATCTTGCAGGATACTGTTCTCTCCCATCTAGACCAGTTTAGTGTATGAATTCCTTGGATATTGTCTTGTTATCTGGGCCTGTACCTCTGTTTTTAGACTGTCTCATTTTATGTTTTTAGCCTCCAGCATGTCCTCCTGTACTGTAACTTCATATTGTGTTATGGTAGCCAAAAATCTGCTCCTCCATGGGTGTTCCTGAGAAAATTCCTGCTCTAGGAATATTTTTGTCATTCCTTTTTTTGTTAGATACAGTCCTTTTTCCAGCCTTCTGCTGGCAGCATTTAGCTGGAAGTTACTATTCTAAGGAATGATTTCAGACTGTAGTATCCCAGTAAAGAATTAATTCTCTGGAAACTCAGTGATACACGTAGATGAGATAATTTTTTCCCTCCCTAGCTCACAAATTAACTAATGATCTCTCTTTTGTCACTGCTGTGGGACAGAAGCATTTAAAATCCATCACAATTATGTTTTCATCTACTGAAAAGATTCTTAATGTAGTCTCAGGTTGGCTTTTCTCCTCTTTACATGGAGATAAATTCTAACAGGCTGGTATAAAACACATTCCCAGGTTAATGAGCATGCAGGTGCTGCTGTGTTGAGCAGCACTTTGTGAAGCTCTGGGGGCCTCACTTGGAAGAATAACAAGGCCACAAGATTCTGAAGGCTTCAAATCCTCAATTTTCAAGTCCTCAATTTTATAGCCATATATAAAGAGCCATAAACTCTTTGAAATCAATGCCACTATTAGCATTTGAGCCAGTCACAGCCTAGCTAAAAGTTGTGTAAGAGGCTAAAGGTTTCTAAAGGTCTCTGGAAAACTGAATGTAATATTTTTGTTGGGATTGCAGGAAGACTTCAGTGTCCTGTTGGCCTCCTTGTTCTATTTTGACTTGTTTTGAGATATTGCTTTGGTTGCTGTGTGTGTTAGTTAAGACTTTAGGTCCTTGATACTTCTTTTCTTGTTTTTCTTCGTGGAAACTTGCATATAATCTCAAAACCCTGAAGGTTTTTTAAAATAACTTGAAGCATTATTATTTACAATGAAATAAAAGATTTGGAAAGCAGATTCTGCTCTTAAGAAATGGAAAAGAGTCCATTGTTACAGGTTAAAGGGAGTGGAAGAAGACTGGTGCTGAAATACTCTTCAGGTCTTAGAATTTAGAGCACAAAGTACCTATTTTCATTAGAAGAGAGGAATATGTGCACATGTAACAGGGAGAGCTGGTTATGTAAGTGGGAGATAATGAACTTGAGTCCAAGAACTGGATGTCTCAGGTGATTGACAGCTCGATCCACACTTTTGTGTCAAACTCTGTTCTCTGCAGAAAGGAATGTTTTATTAAACACTTGTTCCTGCAAGGAAGTGTGGTACATACTGACCTGTGCCACCCCAGTGATCCTCACAGAGGAGATCCTGCCTGACCTATTTACACAGCGCTGGGTGGATTTTGGGATTCTGAGAACCAGGGGGAGGCAAACAAAGCAGATATCCTGGTGGGAGTCTGTCACAGACCACCCAGCCAGGATTAAATGGTCCTTGGGAAGTCCTGTGATCAGTGCCCCTTGTTCCTGTGGCAGACTTTAACTTGCCAGATCCCTGCTGGAAATACAACACAGCAGAGAGGAAACAGCCCAGGATGTTCCTGGAGTGTGTGGGAGGCAATTCCTGACACAGCTGGCGAGGGAACCAAGTGGTGGTGATGCCCCACTGGATCTGTTTGTGAACAGAGGAGGGCTGGTGGGTGATGTGATAGCTGGAGATCCTCCTGGGCACGGTGAACATGAAATGAGAGGTTTTGTTTCTTGGGGAGATGGAGGGGTGGCAGCAGAATTCCATCCTGGACTTCTGGAGGGCAGACTGTGCTTGGGAGCTGGATTGGCAGAGTCCCGTGGGTGGCAGCCCTGAAGGGCTGAGAAGTCCAGGAAGACACAGAAATTCCTAAGGAAATCCTAAAGGCACAGCAGGAGCAGGCCATCCATCCCCATGTGCCAAAGGATGAGCCAGAGGGGCAGAAGGACTGTCCTGGCTGAGCAGGGAGCTTTGGCTGGAACTCAGGGAACAAAACAGGGAGTAGGGAAAAAACCTTGGAAGAAGGGGCAGGCAAACCAGCAGGACTGCAGGGATGTTGTGAGGTCATGCAAGGAGAAATTAGAAGGGCCAAAGCCCAGCTAGGACTTAATCTGGCTACTGCTGTAAAACACATTTAAAAATATTTCTGTAAATGCAGCACTAAGGAGAGTCTCCATCCTTCACTGGATGCCATCCTTTATTCCCTACCAGAACAGCCCCACGGGGTGCAATTGCTCAGGAATTTCCGTGTGGAGATCCATTTAGAAAGTATGATAATGTGAAAAGCTGTTGGGAACTAGAGGTAGGCAGCAAATGACACGGTGTCATGTCCTCTGTGACAGCTGTGACAGGCTGATCACTGCAGTGCCACACAGCACTGGTGAGTGCAGAAATTAAGTGCTGAGTGCCACTGGTGTTAATCAGGGGCGCTTCCATTAGTGAGCAGGGGCAGGGGCATTTTCAGGGATCAGCTCCTGCTGCCCTCATATTAAATACCTGTTCCCATAACACACAAAGGGGTTGTTGTGGCATGTCCCACTGAGTGATTTTTATCAGCCCACACACCACTCTTCATGTTACATGTCTAAAAGTTTCAGGTTGAGCCTGCAAACACAGCAAGTTTCACTTTAATTCTGTTTAATGCTTTATTTCTTTTTCTGTACATATTTCAAGTAGAATTTCTGAAGGAATAATTGTATCATAGAGCACAAAATTTAGCTTCAGTCTCTTTGTTATTTTGAAATCTTACAACAGATGATAATTTTATGCAGTTGTCAGCTGTAGAACCTTTCTTTTAGAGATTTAGATTTCTGTTTGGACCTGTTGCCAGCACTGTAGAACAAAGGGTGACCAGTCAGGATGTGTCTCCTTTGGCACAAAACATGGCCATGGCTCAGCCTGCATTCTCTGCACTGGTTGTACCTTCAAGACACATCCACCTTTTGCTGTTTTGGGGTTTTTTTGTTGTTGTTGTTTTGTTTTTTCTTCCTGGGGGCTCCCATGCAGCTCAGCCCATGCCTACCTATTGCTTGTGACCCTTTTTTTTGGATATTCATGGCTGCTGTCCACATGTGGAAATGAGCTGCTTGGGAAGAGTGCACGATGGTCAAAGGTGACTTTGGATGACTTTGAGACCTCCTCGAGCTACAAAACCCCAATGTGCTGGATCTCTGGGTGTGCTTTACTCTTTCAAGAAGAAAAAAACAAAATTCAAAAATGTGTTTTTAAGCAGATTGCAAGGCAACATGGAAGCTTCTACTTTTAAAGGTTGATGGGGTTTTCTACTTCAGTGGCATCTGTGATGTCTTTTTTTCTGACCCCTTTGTAGCTTATTTTAGTGGCCCATTTAGAGTAATCATTATACAAACTCATTTCTGTTACTTCCAGAAACCAGCTTTCTTGGCCTCAATGATAATTATATCAACCCTTACAAATGTGAATTAGTTGATCAATTAAAAAAGACAAAAAAGGGAAAAATTATCTTAAATTATGGCAAAAGAAAATTAAATTTGAGACAATTACACTGATATATCTTAAAAGAAGAAGATAACAAGTCCTGCAGTGGAGCCAAGCCTTTACCTGTGTCACTAAAGATTTATCAAATACCTTATCTGAGTCAGTTGACCTTATTGTGAGATTCTGCCCTTGAACCTGTTACTGAATTATTTAACATTTGGTTCTTTTGTTTTTCAAAGCAAGAGTCAATGCAAGGTATGATTTTAAATCAGCGTGCTGAAGTGTGCATATTCTGAATATCTAATATGTCATTGTTGTCTCTTGCTCCTGTAATGCATTTGCATTACTATGAATCAATTTTATTCTGCTTCTCTAGAGACTACTGCTGCCTGCACGCTGTGATATATTTGCACTGTTGTAGATATATATATACATATAATGTAATTATATTATACAAACCATGTCTTTTTCAGGTTGCTTGTTACCTTTGTAGTTGACGCTTCCTGGTACAGTGGACCTGAGTAAAAATGTGGGATGTGGGGCATTCTGATGATATATTACAGTAATAGAGAAATCTTTGTATATTTATGTATACTTAATACCTGTAAGAAGAGATTTGTATGTGCATTATTTTCCAAACTTAGGGCTTTGTTTTCTGAGACTAGAGAACATTTATGATAATGTAACACACACACACACACAAAAAAAAAATCAAATAAAGTGTTATTATTTTCAGACAGATGCCTTTGTTCTTGTTCTCACTCTGAGGGAAGTGGAAGATGTGTTAGTAGTGATACATTTTCACTGCCTGCTCCTTGATCCTGGCAGCCAGCAAGGACTGTTCCCAATTGTGGTGCTTTCAGGTAACTCCCAGTACAGGTGGGTTACAGAAATAGCCAGTAAAAATCCTTAAAAGCAAAATTGCAGTCACACTGGGTGCTGGAACTAAATGGGATTTAAGGTCCCTTCCAACCAAAACAGGGCAAGCATCAGAGGGTGCTTCTCTGAGAAACCCTACACAATTGAAGGACTTCCTGAACTAGTGGAATTAATTACCTTTGTATTTTCATCCAGTTTTGGTTGATTTTCCTTCCATGGACTAATCTTCTGTTCATCTTGTCCTTGCTACCTGTGAGTGGCAGATGTTCCCTGTGCTGTTTTATTACAGGAAGCAGGAAAGGATCCTTCCCTGTCTGCCTTCTGCTTGGCACTCTGGAATGGATGGGTTTCTTCCTCTCTTCTCCCCAGCTGAAGAAAAACTCTGTTTTATCTGCCAGTCCCACCTGGCCATTTCCCATTTTAACAAACACCCTTCTCCCTCATTCTGCCACAGCACCTGTGCCATGCTCTGCAGCCCTCTGGGCATTTCTGTCACCAGGAAAGTCTTCAGCTGCTTTAGGAAGTCAGTATTTTCATTTCTTGTGTTTCTCCTGAAGAACCACGTTGGCCAAGGAGTGACAGGCTTCTGTTTCTGCTGCTTCCTGCTGCACTGCAGGGAAACTCTTGGGCAGAAATCCTGAGCTGTGCATGAACCATGTCAGGGCCAGGAGGAGGGTTCAGGGTTGGTGTCCTGTGCTTTGGAAAATACTCATTTTGCTGGGTGGTTTTGCATGCATTTTTAAGCCTATTTCCTGGTGTTGGACTTAAGGCCAAGTCTAGACAATATCATTGTCCTTTGTGCCACCCATCCAGGTCATCACAGCAACCAAATTACCTGCCTTGCTCACCACAGTTCAAAGAAATCTGCCCTAACTTTTACAAGTTAATTACCCACCCATGAATAACATCAGCAGTGATGCTTGGAGCATCACAGCATTAGGATTGCCCTAAGGATGCAATAGGATTTCATTTTCCAGATAGTTTTCTCATTATGACAGAGATCATACTTTATATTAAGTTTTATAGCTCTAGAAATAATACTCAATTGAAGGAATTATGTTCCCAAAAACTAAATGCCTCCCAGTGCCAACTGTTGTCCATAGATCAGGAAGGGAAGAGGAAAAATGGGAGTCCTTCACAGCCTGAGTGGAAATATAAATTACTTTAAGCATTTTATATGGCAGTTAATGCTATTAAATAACCCAACCATAAACTTCTCATTAGCAACACTGCAAAAATTAATATACCTCACATGCAATTCCCATCCACTGTGCATTCCAAATGGATTCATAAAATAAAGAGTGTTTGAAAACAAAGGCAACTTCATTTTCTACCAGCTATCCATTTAAATCCTGCTTTGGAATGCAGGCTGGAAGGCATCAAGGGCTCATTGAGCCTGGGAGGGGGCAGGGATCTGCCCAGGTGAGCAGTGAGCAGGTGCTGTGCTGTCAGCCACCAGCACTGACATCTTCCCATGGGACAGCCTTCACGAAGGGCTTGGTGGGAAGTGTTGCCACCTTCATTTAGGGACAGAAAAGCTGTCAAGGGCTGGATTAGTGAAACTGATGCTAATTGCATCCATTTCTGTTGTTTGGTGCATTTTAAATTTCACAACCTCATTTGGTTCTGTGTCGTCTTTTATTTTTTTCTGTGCCTTGTAGATTTTTTCAAGATCTGTGAATTGTATTATGCACTGTTAACTGTATGTGATGGCTTTTCTGGATTCCTGACATGTTCCAAGCCTGTGCCTGCACACACATGGGAAGGCTGAGAAAAAAGTCAATGTTGTCTCTTCCACGGGCAGAAAACATTATCAAAACATGGAGCTGATCCATTGTCAGCCTCTGACACTAAAAACACCCCTCAGAGTTGCATTGTTTCCCCCAGTTCTTTCTAGCAGAGTCATTCTCTTGTCCCACTGTCTGTTTTGCTCGGCTGGACAGACGGGATAAAGCTCCCCCTGTTCCTAGGACCGTTTTTTCTGATCCCCATGGCATCTGTAGAGACAAATATGAAGTAGATTTTGTGGCTTCAGCAAGAGTCTTACAGGTGCTTTTTGTCTTTCTGTGTAAGAATCAGACAGTAACCCCAAAGTACTGAAAGAAATAACAAAAGTGACAGTAAACCTTTTGATTTTGCTCCTTCTGTTCATTGAAACTCATATTCTGTGTCTTGGTGAAGCCTTCCTTGGATGGGTCACAATGCCAAGTATTAATAAGAAGCAGAGGAAATCTCATTTTATGGCAGGAAGGAGCTGGATTTTACTTACTAAATTTACTTCTTATGAAGCTTTCTGAAACCACCACACACTGGAGTGTCAGTCCCCACTGTTGGCAAGTCAGACCCCTGGGAATTTCCAAGAGTTTTTGCAACAAGTTCAGCAATTAAGGTATTTGTCTCAGCTGCAGTGAAATATTTTAATTCAAGACTTCCATATTCTTATTTCAATTGTGGGGTTCTAGTGCTGAATCCCTCAAAAGCCTAGAGATCTAACTCACAGACTCTACAAGGTCCTGTTTTTGTCTGGTGGCTTCTCCAAGGGGGATTTCTGGGTGCCACAGTGGGTGTGCAAAGGGAGATAGATCACAGAGTACAAGGAGTTATCACAGCTGGGTGAATAGAAACACTGGTCTCCAGCAGAAAAGTACTTTGCTTTCTTTCCCTGCCCACCTCTGGAAAATGGAAATTTTATGAAACAAAATTTTATGAAGTGAAAAATGGAAAATTAGCCATTCACTGGCAGGGGAAGGAGTACCCAAGGAAGGCAGAAAAGAAAAAGGAGCATCCTCTTCTACAGCACCTGAGGGGTACCCTGTAACAGTGGTGGGATTCTGCACCACTTAATCAGTTCTTTGTGTCAGTCTCTTCTGTCTTCACTCAGAGCCAGGATTAACAAATACATGAAGGAAATGGATTTTCTCATGTTCGGGCTTGGTTGTTTATTAAATCTTATCAAAAGTACAGAAAGTTCAGCAGCACTTCTAGCCACCTGCTAGAATTGAGCAAAATGGAGGAAGATCCAGCTGCTACAAGGTCTTTTAAAGCTAAACAGTCCAATAAAGAATTAACACCTATATTATTTATACTTGTAACCCAATAACTAAATTCCCATGACCCTCAGTGCAGCACTAACTGTCCAACCAGAAACTACTGCCTGAAATCATGAAGAAGAAGGAAGATGAATACCAAAAGAGACACCACCCAAAATCCTCCACCTCGTCCTATACCTATTACTATGTTATAAAACCTCAAATTTAAAACCCTTTACCATGTGAAATCACACACTTCTATTTAACTACACACCCCTGATTTTAACTTTACCACCCAAATTTGGAAGCCTTCTCCAAGGCCTCAGGTCCAAAGCAGTGTTCTCCAGGGGGTCAGAGCCAGAAAGTACAGAAAGCTCAAAAAACCCCAGGTTTCTGGGATCCAGCACTACCTAGCTGGTTCTAGAACTTGAATGCATTCTGTGTGCCAGCACAAATATTTTACAGCAAAGTCTGTTTGTCTGGCTGTTTTTTTCTAATACTGAGGACAGATTTGTAGTCCTATTGTGTACCTGGTGAGGTGTGCTGGACAGGACCATCCATGCTCTCCAAGGGATTTGGGCAGCTCACATTCATGTACCAACACTGGAGATTTCAAATGCTTTAGAAGAAGGCTCAGGTGAGGGAAAAAGCCTGAAGAGTAATAATGAACTCTTCTGCCCAAAGAGGATTATTGTTTCTGGCAGAGTGCTGCTTGGAAAACTCACCTTAGAGCTGCTGAAACTCTCACCTGACTTTTGCTCCTAAGGAAGGTTTAGCAGCCATCACTCCAGAGTAGTGAATTTTCCTTTTTGGACTCAGTCTGGCAGTGAGGGAAACTGAATCTGGGCCTGGAGATCATCATTCTGCCTGGGTTTAACACAGGGAGGCAGGTTTGGTTCTTGTGTTTTATTTTCTATCCTCAAGCTGTTTAATGGCATCATGGTCGAGTTTTCAAGGCTTAGTAAAGCCAGTAACTCACACAGAGACCTGTGGCAGCACCGTGTGACTTGGCTGCTCTCAACAGGGGAAGATTTCAGTTTCCATATTCTTTTTCACTTCAGTTTAGCACCTTGTCTCTGGAATCTTTCTTTTGAATGCAAGCTCTGCCAGAGGAGGTGTGTGACTGTAGCAGGATCCACACCTTACCCAGAGTCATTTGGGAACAGAACCTGATGGAAGTGGCACATTAAAAAAAACCCAACACATTTTTTTGAGGTGTTTGGAGATAAATCCCTTGTTCACATGGCTACAGGTTTGTTCTTTGTTGCTAGCACCCATCTGCTCTGAGCTCCTTGCCTGTCCTAGTTCTCTCCCCTGTTATCTCTCCCTGTCAGCCAAACACAGTTTTCCTGGTTACCTCAAAATGAACCATTTCTGAGAACTTTCCCTTGGCGACAATTGCTCTAAAAGCCAGTAGAATATCTTCACTCACTGAAGCACCATTGCAATCAATCTGCAGTGTCAAACATGTTCTATTCAGCCTTTATTACAAGCTGGAGCTTTGGTGGCACTCAGCTGCCATGGTTGCAGTTTAGGACTATTGGGTATTTGGGATTTTAAACGTCATTCCCTGCGTAATGGCCCCATCAGCACAAAGCCTTTGTGTCACAAATTGACACAAATGGGTTCCTGTAGCACCTCTGCTGACGAAAATCAAAACGCTGACCTACTTTTTTTTTTTTTTTCTCTCTCCAGAAAAATATTCGGTGTTGGAACCCTAAAGCCTGGGAGTTTTGAACTTCCTGTGCTTTCTGACACTGACCCCCAGGAGAACACTGCTTTTGACCTGAGGCCTTGGAGAAGGCTTCCAAATTTGAGTGATGGAGTTAAAATCATAGGTGTGTAGTTTGAATAAAAGTGTGTAATTNTTGTAACTAGCTAGATTCACCTTCATTTTCTCACTTTTGGCTTGATAGCTAGGAGTGCTGAAGAACCCTCTTTACTTTAGATAAGATTTAATAAACAACCAAGTCGGAACAAGAAGTCCATCTCTTGAACATTCCATCCTGACTCTGAGTGAAGGCAGAAGAAAAAAGCAAACCACTGGCAATTCAGAACTTTGTTTACTTATTTACTGGCTGCAGGTACAAAGAGTGGGTCTTCAGGGCTTTTTCTCCCTGAGGCTGTAAATAAGGCCCATGGATACTGACTCCAGGTCAGTGAAAGGTGAGGGGAGCCCTCAGAGTGACCCTGAAGGGGAGGAGAGGAAGGTCCCTCCTTTTGTAGCCACATCTCTGCATGTCCTGCACACTTCTCTTTGGTGTGCACTCCTGTTTTGGGATCTCACTTTGCTCTGCCTTGGCTCTGCCTGTCATCTTCAAATCCTCAGCGGCTGCGGCTGTGAGCTTTATTTTCTCACTAAAAATATTAGTTTTTAGAATTCTAGGTGGTCTTTTCAGGTTCATTTGTGTGGGCAGTCTACTAGAGAGATCTCAAGCACTTCCCAAATGTAAATTCCCAGAATAGACATCATCCCTTCAGACTCAGTGATGATGGCATATCCTTAGGTAATAATTATTAGTGCTGTGAGCAACTAGCTCTGATTTATAGCCCCAAATGTCTGGAGCAGCTGCATGACTCAGTGGTGGCTTGGTCTGAAGCTGTGTCAGGGCAGGTTTAAGTTGGATATTAGAAAAATTTTCTTCCCCCAGAGGGTGTTTGGGCTCTGAAGAGGCTCCCCAGGGCAGGGTCACAGCACCAGCCTGGCAGAGCTCAAGGAATGTTTGAACAACCCTCTCAGGCATAGGGATCTTGGGGCTTGGGCTCTAATTCAAGGTGGACTTGATTTTTGTGGTCCCTCCCAACTCAGCATTTTCTGTGATTCTATGAAACACCTCCAAAGACCTTCAGTACACTGCTCAGTTTATTGCTCATATTACAACTGGTATCTGACCATATTCAAAACGTATTATTGAGTCTGTTGGAATGGTTTATGAATGACTAATTTTTTACCTGGATAAACTTACTCATCACTAAAGTGTACAGAGATAAATCAAACCTCCAGTGAGGCATATCAAGGAGGAAGGTTTTTACAGTGAGGGTGGTGAAAGGCTGCAACAGGTTGCTCAGAGAAGTGAAAAATCCCTGAAAAAGTTCAAGGACACATTGGACAGGGCGAGGAGCAATGAGATTGAGTTGAAGATGTCCTTGCTGACTGCAGAGGGTTGGATTAGATTAGACCTTTTTAAGGGCCCTCCAAATAAACCATTCTGTGTTTCTGGGTCTCCATCTTTTTCTCTCTCCTTGCAGCACAGCCCTGTACATCAGCTCTCCCCTGCTGAGCCCTGAGCACAGTTTGCTGCTGCAGCAGGCTCAGGTTCCCCATTTTATCCCCAACACAGCTCTTAGAGACTCTTTCCTGGGCTTTTCACTGAGCTCTCAGCTGATCAGGGAATTATTTCAAGCTGCTTGCTGAGCATTAAAGACTCCCAGGAAAAAGCAGCCACTCCACACCAGGAGCTTCTCCTGTGTCTGGTGAGACACAGCAGCTCCATTTCAGGTTTAGGCCAGGGTTGGGAGAGCCTGTGTGCTGCTTTTAGTGTTGCAGAGACATTTCCTGAGCGTGATCCATGGGACCTGCTTGTGGTGAGCACCAGAGACTGGGAGATGCAGAGAGCAGGAGGGGTTTGAGTCAGACCAGCTATCAAAGGTACCCTTCCCTATGTCTCAAGGGGAAAAAATCCCAAACCCACAGCTAAATCTATATAAACTCTGAATATTTCCAGCATTCAGAAGGATGGGTGGCCTGAGTGATGCCAGCTAACAAATTCAAGCAGTCACTTGCAAGTGTGAAGTGTAACTAACACAAAAAGCTGAGTGCCATGTTCCTTTTGGAAACACTGGTGTCTGCTCCCTCATCAGCAGGTTGCTGACATGCCAAATTCCCTGGGAAATGGAGAAATACACAGCTTTAAAATAAAGACAGAAAAAAAAAACCCGAAAAAACCCTCACAAGTTGTGTCTTACTTCTTTTATTACAGTGAAAACCTGTGCAGTGCTAGCCTACTGAGAGAAAAAAAGGTACCAGTAACTTTTCATCAGAAAGGAGTCAATCCCAGATGAAAAAACAGCCTAGAAATCATGGCTGTTGCAAAATACAAAGTCTGAGTTGGGACCTCCATCTGTTGTCCCATTGGAGTGGATCCAAAAATTGCAAAGTTCTCGATTGAAGTTCCTCCTTTAACAAGCTGGGGAGGTAAAGAGGAAAAGCAGATTAAGGGACATGTTTTCTCCATAAATCACATAAGATGTCAGGAAGTGTTTTCCTCAATGTAGGACATCCAAAAGGCAATTTTTTAGCCATCTCCACCAACCCTCATATGTAGATGTGTTTCCCAGTTATGATCCAGATCAGTAAAACCAAATTATGGTGAACTGTAGGTAGTACAGAGCACAGTGTGATTATTAAATATGCTGAAAGGTTAATCCTAACTAAAACAAAGTTAGCTGGGGATCAGAAAGTTCTATAGGTTTCATTACACGTTTCCAAAGCAAACTCTTTTATCTCTCCTGCTGATAAGGTGGATGTGAGCTGGGTGGCTGCACCTCTGCTATGGGATTAGTGGGGTCTTGAGCTCACACCTGAGTCCAGACCACCCCACTGCCCACAAATCCCTGGCTCAGATGCATCAGCAACACTCCACTCTCTACCATAATCAGTTTTTTAGGGTTTAGCCACCTTTTTCTGCTCACACCCTTATGATTCTCTGGCTGGCACAGCACAGCAAGCCTGGGCAGAGCAGGGACAGTGCCCACAGGGACAGGGGGGACATCTGGGGGACATTACCTTCCTCCACGTTACGGTGGTAGAAGCACCAGGGGACCCCGGCAGGGTGTGCCCTGAAGCAGCAGCCCTTCCTTGTGCACTCCCTGGGCTTGATGCCAGGGTGGCCACAGTTTATCCTGTGGTGGGCATCCGTGGGACACACTTTCTTCACTGTGTCAAGAGAAAAAAAAAGCAAAAAAAAAAAAGGAAGGACAATGCATTACTTCATGCTCTGTCTGGCTGGTGATGTAATTCACAAATAAAAGGCAGGACAAAAAGGTGAGGTCACTGGGCAGATGTGGTGGCCATGGTGACCTTCTCTGAACCAATTTCAGCCAAATCCTCACCCAGCCTCCCAGGCAAAACTAAATTCCAAAGGGTGATGAATTGCTGCTGTGCCCCAGGGATAAGAGGAGGTAAAATTCACCCCTGGAAGTGTCTGGCAGCAGCCCATCTTTACCTTTCCTAAATCCAACAGTGGGGTGAAAAGTCCTGTGTCTCCTGTGGTGGTGACACACACACTGGCCTCAGACCAGGGAATGTCCATGACCTGACCCCATGCTAACCCCAGAGCAGCCTGGCTAGCATAGAGAGGACCCAGCCCTCTCTGCATGCCAGCTTAAACTACAGAAAGGAAATAAATCTTTAGGAGGAAATCACAGCTCTTCCAGGCACTTAAAACTAAAATACAAGTAAAGAGATTATACCACCAAGCTTGAATACTTCAGTTTTCCTCTCATGGAGCAGTTCTGCTCAGAAAAGCAATTCTGTGAAAATGGCACCCTAAGTTGCTGCTGCTCATTTTTCAAGGTTTACAAGCATTGCAAACAGTGCTCAAAAGCAAAACTATTTCTTTTCTATTGTAATTCTGATCTCTGTTGACTAATCTCAATTTATATCAGGTTCTTCTGTTGGGTAACATTGCCTTTGTACCCTCATTTTTTTTCACGTCACCTGTGCAGCTGCTGAAACTGCCCTGGAGTTCTCCTAAGGAGTTGTGCTATCAGCCCAGCAAATGTAGATTACACTGAGTTAATTAATGCAACTAATTACACTCCATTACTTAACACAGTTATGTAAAATATACAGCTAATCCTAGAAAGACCAGGAGAGCAGCTGTTATCCTCTTTGAGAAAATAATGGCAAAAAATAGAAGCAGGATGCTGACAGATATCAAATAAGTAGCCACACAGCAAACCCACTTAAATAAGTGCTGAGTATCCCCTGCTCTACCCATGGACAAGACCACAAATGACACTGGAATCTCTCTAAGTAATCAGCACAGGCTGCTTGATAACTAGAAGCCTGAAGGAAGAAGAAATATATTGTGTGAAGAGGATGAGGCAGAGTTTGATGGATAAGCAAGGATTGACTTTGCATTTTACCCCCACTGGTCTCCTTGCAGAGGTTTGTGCCCGCTTTTCTTGCCTAGGGAGAAAAGCAGAACTGCTCCCTGGCTGTCCACATTTCTGGATAATCAAACACGAGGTAAATCAATATTTCTGGCAGAAATATTACCTTTCTTTGGTTTAGGGCTGTAGCACCAGGGGACGCTGGGGACTGAAGCGTTGAAGCAGCACCCAATTTTCTTGCACTCTGCTGCTGAGATCCCTGGGTAGCCACAGTTTTTCCTCTCCCTGGGAACCATTTTACACTGGCATTTTGCTGTTCAGGACAGAAGGAGCAAGTTACAGGGTGTCAGTTTGCACACTTGTTATGGAGGGGTGTTTATCAAATGCTCACTGGGAACAATGCTCTTTCCCTAGATGCTTTCCATCTTTCCAGTCCCCTGCTAAGACCACAACCTGAGTGGTTTAAAAGTTGCTTTTAAACCTCTACCAGTTTTGGTCAGGGCTGTACATCACACTTTGAGAGTCTGTGGTCTCACTTGCAGCCAAGCCAGCCCAGCACAGTGGGGTTTGTGGGCTTCGAATTGACCACATCAAATGGGAAATCCCAAGAACTTCAAATATAATGCTATTGAATGTCTGCAGCTTTGCATGTGAAGAAGGAAAGACTTAAGGGTCCAGTGGATATTCAACAGGTGTAAAGACACAAAATCTTTTCATTCTTGACAGCTGATTATAAAATACAGGATGATGTACAAACAGCTACAGCTTTTAATATTTTAAGTCATTTGCACAGTCAGCCACAACCAAGAAATTCTGGAGCTGTCCTCCAGCTGTCATTGAGTTACTTGCTTTCCACTTCTGGAGCTGTCTAAATGACTTGCCTTTAAATGAGGAGGCAGATAGGCTCCTTTAAAACTGTATTCACGTGGCAAAGCAGCATAAACCAAATGTCAGAAGAAAATTTGGACAAAGCTGGCTTCTATTCCAGCCCTGGTCCTGTTCTAGCGACCTCCTCTGCCTTTGCAGCGGGTTCCTGGTTATTCCACCAACACAAGAGTTCAGCTGCAGTCTTTCACGTTTTGCTATGCATCTCTCTGATAGAAATTAAAAAGTAGGCTCCACTTGGGGAAGAAATAGCAGCACAGGGAGCTGTTAAAGCTGGCAGGATCTGGCTGCAGTCGGTGGGATGAGGGTCCCACATGAACCTGGAAGGCAACAGCACATGGATGTACTTACTTGGAGGTGCAACTCCCTCTGCCAGGGTGCTGAGGGCTATGAGGAGGGTGATGGAGAGTGCACAGACCACCTTCAGATCCATGGCTCTGGCAAGAGGAGAGGTGCTGCTTTCCCTGGAAGCCGCAGGTTTTATGCGCTCCTCGTGTTTGCCCAGCGAGGTCTGATAACATTGTTCCATCTGAAGCTTCACCCAGAAGGTTGGGTTTTCTTTTATTTGCTTAGGAAGTGTTGCCATGCATATTTTGATATCCCAGAGATAAATTTCTGGGCTCCCATGAGCTATTGATCACATATCTATTACGTACCTATAGATACATGTCTATTACGTGATCCCATGCTCTATCAAATGGATGCTGTTGGGTGCCTCTGGATGCCAGAAGCTCTGGCTCTGAGTGCCGGAATTCACTGTGCTCTGATCTCATTGCCTTTAGAGTATTTTAGACCTCTGGGCAGTTATATTTTCCAGTCACTACTGAAGAATACGTACATATATTTTCTATCCAATGTATCTTTTCTGCCTCAATTTTCCCCTGGGCTTAAGATTTTGGTTGTGCTTACTCTGAAACAGGTAAGGGAGGAGGGCTTGACCTGTGATACCCAAGCTTCAGGAGACCACTGTGCACCTGAAAAAATACATAAACACAGAAAGTGGAAGATGTCACTGAGAAATACTGAGCACATAAGGCCACTGTTGGTTTCCACACAAGAGGATTTAGGAAAAGAAGGTAAGATCAGAGAAAAAAAAAACCAAAAAACAAAAGCCCAAGAGCATAGATACATAAGAGAAGAAATGAGTTTTTCTAAGATCTCAACCTGCCCCACAGGTGCTGTGCTCATCCGGGCACCAGTCCTGAGTTTTATTTTGGCATTGCTTCCCTGTGCAAGGTCCGGTTCCAGGGGTTCCACAAGGGGGGCTGTCCCCACCCCCTCTACCTGATCCCCAAAATTTTTGATCCCCAAAGCAGAGCAGCACTTCCCAACCCATCCACCTGCCTGTGTTTTGCCAAACCCAAACTTCTCTAGCACCATGCTTGACCTAATAATTTCCTGATTGCTTTTCTCCTGGTTTCTCCCAGGCAGCCTTTGGGTTGTTTTGGGACAACAGGCCTTGGAACTTGGACTGGTGAAGGTTTTAATCTTCCTTTTGGATGATTTTCTACCATTTACTGTAACCTTCCTTAACTTCTAGCTACTTGTCAACTCTTAAAGCCAATCAGAGCAGTGCCAGGGATGGAGGAGAAGCAGTGGGATGGTGGAACCATCTCTGCACCCTCCCCACAGGAGGTATCTGCAGGGCAGGCAGGGCAGGCTGCAGCCCCTTGGGTGCTCTGCAGCATCGCTTTTCCCATGGGAAAACCACCAGGTAACCCTTCCTGTTCATCACCAACATAAAGAGATTCAATGCACTTTTTTGATCTTTGACAGAATTGTGTCTTCTTGCTTTTGAATATTATATATGAATTTGTTTTGTGCATCTTTCCATTACAAAGCTCAAACTGAGAACTTTCAGCTTCTATGGTTGTGTTCTGGAGGAAGTTTATTTGTTAAGGATTTCCAACAAAGTGGGAGGGATTTCATTCTACAAGTGAAAAAAATATTAGGGTTTTTTTCCCAAAGGTTAACTTATTCAATAGTTTATGGACTCTATTTATATCCATCTATATTTAAGACATGGGTGGCATATCTTATTGACAGTCAAAATTCATAAATTAGATATTTTGTGATATCCATGGCACAAGAAACCAGGCTGCAGGCAGAAGAGGGCTGTGCTCCATCACTCAGCAGCTTGCATCACACTTGTTACCTCCATCACTTAGAGAAAACATCGAACTAAAAACTTTAAAATCCAGTTTTCCCCTTATGTGCAAAGGCCCACCATGATGCCAGTGCAGAGAAGTCATTGGTAGTTTTCCCACCAGGGAGATGGGCAGTGAGGTTGGCTGTAATGTGCACCAGAGGAAAGCAGAGATGCCAAGGGGGACTGTGCTGCTTTCGGACCTCCATGGACTTCTCAGTGGATTATCAGCCCATCGTGTGAGTCAGCTGAAACTGCAGATAAGGTCTGTGCTCCTGCTCCTTTCTGGACATTAATTAAGCCCTTATCTGCTGGCTGTCACCTCTTGGGCCCGATCCCAGCTGTGGGCACAAAGGCAAATCTCCCCCCGAGCTCTCGCTGCGGAAAGAGCGTTTGATTGGCATCTCAGAGCAAACACTCTGCAAGAAATGAGCTGCCTGCTTGCTGCCAGGGGATTACTTAAAGATCTTTAATATGTTTATATAGCAAAGCCTTGAAAATTATCTGGGGTTTCCCTGTAAATGAGCTTCCTTCTGTGAGGCTGGCACCTACCTGAAGCTTTTGGTAACTCTGTGGAGGATCTCAGGCTCTGCAAGTGCCTGTGGGCAGAAGGGGCTTGGAGGGCTCCTTCCTCCTCCCCAGGCTCTGCTGATGCTTTGAGAGGCTCCCTGGAAAAGAGATTAGACAGTGTTAAGGGAATAAAGTAGGGATTTATTAAATAGCCTTCAAAGGATTCACCTTGGGCAGTGCAAGAGCTTGGCTGTGGCTACATCCAAGGTGGACCCAAGATGGACAAAATGTCACGAGTTTTCACACTTTTATTTGGTCCATTTCCATATTGGGGTTCATTGTCCAATTCCAGCCCCAGGTTCTGCAGTCCCATCCTCCCAGATTCTCTCCTCAATTTGCTGCTGTTTGCAATTTTTGGGGCTGAAGCTGTAATGGTGTCCTTGGTTCTGGGGCTGGAAAAGAATTGTTTTAAACTAAACTGTGAGGAGAACTTGTAACACTTTATATGGAGTTCGGAGTTATATACTAATGCAGTGCAGAATGTGGAAAATATAAAAGCTAAAACTTAAGGCAGCACTGTGTCCTCCCTCACCGCCCTCCCCTGGTCCCTTTTAGCTGCACTGTGCTGCTCTCATTTCCTTCCCAGCAAGGACAAGGAGAAATCACCATGGCTGGTATTGGATCTTGCTATGGATTGGTGGCAGCCTGCAACTCTTCATTCTCCTAATCCAGAATTTTTGAAGGATAAGGGTGTTCTTTTCTATCTCTTTTCACTTAAAATAACCAACAGACAGCACAGCTTTGATTTTCATCCTAAAGGGAGTGTTTTAGAAGGGAATTTCTTTTTGTGGTAACTGGTAGTTTGAATGCTAATATGAAGAAATCTGTCACTGGGCCAACATCACTGCTTATGAGCCCACAAGGTAAATCCCATGTTTTAAAAACTCTCTAAAATAAATCATCATAACAGAGCAAAAAAATCAGTGGCCAAGGAGAGGGGTTTCTGCACTTTGCTCCTTCCAGCTGAGTGAGGCACAGAAAAGCATGAGTTGGCATGTGAAATTCCTCAAACCAGGACAATATCTGTCTGTCTACCAGATAACACTGAGGGGTCAAAAAACAAACAGAAAAAACCCTACATCTTAATTTTGAAAATGGACAGTTCAAAATAACATCCACAGTTTTGATAAAGATCTCTACCACAGATGTATTAATGCAATTGTCAAAATCAACTTGAGCTTTGTGAGTTCAAACTCCTTCAGGGGAATTTTATCAAAGAATATGCCATTTCTGCAAACCACAGACAGGGCTGGAAGAGGACTTTTGTCACATTTCTGTGGCAAACATCCTTGCCCAAGGTGAAAAGAAAGATTTAATTACTGAAGTTAATGAAATGTGTAACTCAGAGCTGAGTCAGATCTAAAAGCCTAAATTTCAGCATCCAATGCACTACAAAAAGGTTTGATTGTGACTGCAAAGCCCAGTTTAGAAATACATATCTGAGCCAGTAATTTTCCCTAATGCTTCTGGGATCTCCAAGCAGTCCATGATCTCAGCATTGCCATCATTTTTTGTGAGCACCAAAATAACCCCAGAAAATCCTTATCATTCCTGAAATGAGGTGGGGACCAGCCTGTGGAGGACACACTGGCTGGAGCCAGCAAAGCAGGGAAATATACATTTTGTTTATTTTCTGGACCCCCATCAGATTTGTAGTGACCCAGAGAAGGGAAGAAATTCCTGAGAAATTCAGATCTGATTCAAGATGTGGCCACTGAAAGGTCTTGTAATGGTAACTGTTGTGATGCCTTCCAGTTTACCATGCCACAGGCAATGAGGGAGCCCAAATCCTGACCTATGACTGACTAAAAAGGGAAAAACAATTCAAGAAGGCTTATGAAATTGAGTTTAAAGGAAGAGTAAAATGTGTGAAATGTTGGCAAACAGCAGGGTGCTATTGAAAGACACAATAGGAAAAGCTTAGTAAATATTTACCATCGAACAAAAAAATATGAAAAGGATGTCCTCAGGCACACATATAGACCCAGAATAATTGAGAGAGTAAAAGAAGAATAAAGATCTTTTTGTTTTCAAAGTAAAATAAAGAAAATAGAAAAAAAATACTGCAGGAAAGTAAATTCACAAAGAAGTAAACAAATAACTTCTTTTCAGATAGGAGACAAAGATCAGCAATCACAGGGGACAGGAGAGGATTTTTGCTCAATATACTCATAAATTATCAGGAAAGCTTGGTGAATAATGAAGTGATGAATATGCTGATGATTCAGAATTATTTTTCATATTTTTTAAAAAGTACAGTTAGCTGAACAGTTGTGGAAATATCTTACAAGATTGACTGAGTGATAAATGGTAAATGAAATAAAAAGTAAAGTGCACAGAGGAAGAGTAACCTAAGTATATAATCACCAAGATGGGCTGCAAATTAGCTACTGTCACTCACACAGCTCCCCATCACTGTGGATGTGCCAGCTGAATGTTCAAAGTGAAAGAAAGGCAAATTGCTTTCAGTAGTTATTAGGAAAGGAGTACAAAGGAGAAAACACAATTCTGATATGGGCCCAGTCCCTTTGTGACATTCTGGCTGCCCTGAGTTAAAAAGGAGACAGTGTAATTAGGAGAGATGCTGAGAAAAGCCCTCTGGCTCATGAGAGCAATGAGCTATGGAAAGATGTTTTGAAGAGTGTAGGGATCTTAGAAACTTAGTTGTCACAGGACAGATGGGGAAATTGTCTCCTGGATGAAAATGGGGCAACAAGAAGAGGAAAGGATGGTTTTCAGTGTGGGGAGAGCTCATGAGAGGGCTCCTGCAGAGAGTTCTGCTGGGACCTTTGCAGCTTAACAGGCTCCCAAAGCAGCTGGAAGAGGAGGTGAGAGGGTAAAATCTGTTGGTGACACAGAATTTCTGGGGCAGTAAAAATATGAGACAGTTGCTCCGATGGATTGTGCAAAAAGGGAATGATTGCACTGTTGGAAATGTGAGGCATCATGTCTGGAAATCTGGAGTGATGCACACCTGGAAAGGAGCAATCCCACCTTTTCAGCTGCAATAAAGGACCCTGAGCTGATTGTGATCACTCAGGTTATGGTGAGTGCAGGATGACAGGAGCAGATGGAGGATAACAGACAGTTTTGTGAAAACATCAGCTCAGTGCTTAGCAACCGTGAGAAAAGCAAATGACAGACTAACAACTCTTAGGCAAGGAATTGAGAATCACAGACTTACAAAGTTTTTCCATTTTATAAACCCACTCCATGACCACTTTTCCATGCTGTGTTCTCAATCTCCAGCCTGTAAAAGGTCCCATGGTGGGGACAGCAGTGTGGGGCAGCATCCACATCAGGAATATTTATGTATTTATGTACACCAGGGCTCTGCAGATCCATACAGATCACAGGAGGCACAGCTCATGGTCTCATCTAACACAAAAGTCTCAGTGGTAAGTTAGAAGCACATGAAGGAAGATGTTTCATCACCTACCACAGGGATATGATGCAATTCAGCTGTGGAGGCTAAAACTTCCCACAAGTTTGAAGAGCAACTGGATGAACTCATTGAAGAAAAATTGTTTGGGGCTGTTAAATCTCCAAACTGCACATCTATCTCAGGAAATGTCTAAGCTGCAAATCCTTGGAGGCTAGAAGGGTATTTTTGTGAAAGTATCACTGCCTGTTGCTGGCTGGACTTGAGCAGATGTTACTCACTATTTCTCAGAATAAAACAACCACAAAGCATTCAATAAAATGATGGAGCAGGAATGGGAAATGAGAATAATGTGGTGTATGACTGGATTATCTTTGCTCCTTGTTGAAGTTTTCCTGTGAGCACCTGTAACTGGCTCAGGGAACTAGGGAGGGTTAGGGAGGGATTAATTTAGTCTGGCCCATCCCATGATTTTATCACTGTATCTTTTGATTTTCATAATTTCTCAGGGACATATTTTCAAAATATCTAGTGAAAGTTTCAAGCTCAAAACCAAGATAACCTAGTTTGGGTTTAATACTGAATCTGGTAAATATGTCCTGGTTTGGAGAATGGAAAATGCTGCGCTGGGTGGAGCTTCACAGATCGTTCCAAAACTCACCAAAACCTGAAGCAAACCCACACCTGTGGATTGGCTGTGATTCCCAGAAGGAAGACCCAAAATTCAGCACCACTCGTGATGTGGAAAAGGTTTTTGGGTCTGTTCCCTTCCACAGTGACTGGTGGGAAGGAGGGATTCTCACATATTAGTGGGATAACCACTTTTTCCCTTCTTTTTTCCCTTGCCTTCACTCAGAGTCAGGATTGAAGCACAAGACATGGATTTTCGTGTTCAGACTCAGTTGTTTATTAATTCTTATCTGAAGTAAAGAGAGTTCTTCAGCACTTCTAGCTATCAAGCCAAAAGTGAGAAAATGGAGATGAATCCAGCTAGTTACAATGTCTTTTAAAGCTAAACAGTTCAATAGAGAATGAACACCTATATTATTTATACTTTTGACCCAATAACCAAACACCTGTGACCTTCACTGTGGTTTATCCATCCAAAAACTATTAACTAAAATCAAGAAGAAGAGTCAATGCCCAAGAACCTCCATCTTGTCCCATAGCTATTACTATATTCTAAAACCCTAAATTCCAAACCCTTCACCATTACACACTTCTATTCAAACCACACACCCATGATTTTAACTCCATCACTCAATTTTGGAAGCTTTCTCCAAGGTCTCAGGTCAAAGGCAGTGTTCTTTTGGGGGTCAGTGTCAGAAAGCACAGAAAACTCAAAACTCCCAGGCTTCAGGGATCCAACACAAGTGCAGTGAAAGAGCATCACCTGCAAGGGGCTCGAGCCAACACCTCTCACCTGCACACAGGGACAGGGGGTCACTGAGATCACCCAGCAGCCCCAAACACTGATGTTCTGAGGGCAATGGCATGGAACAGCTGATATATATTGCCCGTATTGCATCACTTCAGCATAATTCATTCATTAATGTCAGAGCAATTAGCAGTGTAATCGGAAGCAGGCAGGGGTTAGCAGCCATTGACCCTGAAAGCTAAAAGGAAATGTTACCCTTTTAGTTTTCTGCCAGTTTCTTAGAGCAGATTGAGAGCTCTGGGTTTCACCTCACATGTCAAGGACTGAATATTATTTAGGACACATGAGATATTATAAAAAAAAAAAAAAAGGATCCATGGCTCTCATTTGCTACTATGGGAACAGTATCAAAACTTTGAAAACCAGGTAATTCAGGCAAAGGGCTGCAAGGTTATTTCTGACACAAATAGCTGGAGAGATAAATACCAGTGAGAAATGTCTGAAATGAGAGAAGCAGGAGACCTAGGAAATAATAAGTGAGCCTAAGATCCTGTGTGGGAGAAAAAGGTCATTTCAGAGAAGTTTTGCCCCAGTGGTTTCAAAAATTCACTGCCTGAACTGCTGTCTCCAGCTGATGGTGAGGACTGGGAAGGCTGAGAGGGAGGTACAGTGTGATAGGGTCTGTAAAAGGATTGAGGTCAGAAAGTGACCTGGGCCAGCTCAACTGAGCTGATAGCAAAAATTACCTACAGAGCTGGCAGAGTGGAGTCAAGATTATTGCTGTTTTTAGCAAGTTTCACTTATTGCTCTTTACATTGATGACTGTGAAGGGAGGAAATATTGGCCAGGAAGTGTTTTTTTCTGCACCAATTAAATGTGGTTAAAAATAGAGGGAGAAATATTAAGCTCCAATGTTAGCAAGAGTTGATATATGATGATTAGTGACAGAGCTACTTCAGGGGAAAACTGTGTCTATTCTGTTCAATTCTTCAAGGGATTTAACAAAATAATGATAGAAAAAAAGCAAAAAGAAATAAAAGAAGTAGAAATTTCAACAGAAAAAAAAAGGCTAGCCATGAAATTCCTTTGAAATCTTTACTTTAAAGATTTTAAAGAGACTGGGCATACAAAGTGAACTGTAAAGTTCTGGCAAGAATCAGAAAAGCAAAAAAAATACTCTCGAGACAGGAAAATCTCAACAAGAACGTCTTATTTTACTGTGGTTTTTAAATAAAAAGTTTCTGCTGGTGAGAGCATTGCAGAAGGCAGAGCTCAGTCCAGAGGAGCACTTGGAGGTTTCCAGCTGGGATGAAGGATGCCAGAACAGAGGAAATGGCACCTGAGGCTGCCCTTGCTGTGTCCTGCTTACCTGAAGTAACCCCACCAAAAGTGATGCAGGCACTCCCTAATCTATAACTGAGGAGCAAGGACTGGATCAAATGCACCCAGCAGGATCAAAATACAGCTGTTAGAGCTGGCTGGGATCTCTCCAACATAAAGTTTTGTCAGGAGGAGTGGAGTGAAGCAGAAACTTGATGCCTGCAAGGTCTGCCTTGGCAAGACAGTGCTGTGACAGCTCTTCCCAGCCTGAAGGTGTTTTGGGATAGGGCACACAGCAAGCAAGAGGGGTCCTGGTCACCTCAGCAAAAACTCATTTGCAACAGTTCCTGGAAGGGAAAATCCATCTGGGCTTTTAAAAACATCAAAATTACCACACCTGGTTCATTAATTCCCTGAGTCTGGAATGCCCAGTGGATGGGAGGACACGTGAAGAGGACACTGGACCTCTTGTTGTGGGCAAGTGTGTCCAGGGCCCAAGGCAGCACAGCTCTGCCCTTCCACACTTGCCAAGGATGTGGCACTGAAGAGCTGAAGCCAGAAAACCCCTTTGATAGTGAGAACATAAAGCCAGTTTGGTGCAAATAGCAGAGCAATCCAATTTTGATGATGCAGGATTTTGTTCACATTTTCTCTGTATGTCACACAGACAATGCAGGAGCCCAAGAGGGCTCTCACATTGGATCACTGCTTTAAATCTGTCATTTGTAGCACAATAAAGTGAATTGTCAAACATATTTCTGTCCACAGTAGCAAAACAGCAATTAATCCATGGCCATAAATACAGGGGGGGAAATGCTAATACTGCAGTAAACCAAGCAGCTTCCCTCTCTAACATATTTTGCTTTTCATAAATGAGACCTGAATTCTCAATGCCTCTCTGCTAATGGGAAAATTCTTAAAACCTAATTAAAAGGTCTCTATTCAATGGGCTGTGGAGAATTTATAGCAGTGGAAATGCCTGTGTCAGACAGATATGCTACTGCTGGTCCTGTGGGAGCTAATGATGAAGGGACTGCAAGTCAGGATGGAGAGGAAAAGGAACTGGGAGAGAAAAAAGAACTGGGCAGCAGGCTGGGCATTGTTTCAGACAGCTGTGGTGGTGTGCAGGGAGGCTGGGGAAGGGACAGGGCTGGGGACATGCTGGAGCCAGCCCTTAAAACATACTGCTGAGATCAGTGATTGTGGCAAAAGCCACTGAGGCTTCTGGAAGGGAAACAGCACCAGCATGTGCTGAGAGCAGGCTTGGCCACTGATGGACTTGATGCAAAACTGATGGATTCAGGGGCAGTTCACAGCATTTCTCATTTCACCAGGCACAGAACAAACACTGCTTTTCTCCCAAAGCAAAACCAGTTTGCCCAAAGCTGGAGCAGGCTCTTGCCCAGCATTACAGGCATGTTCATGCCAGGCAGGTAAATACAAACAAAGCCAGCTCTGCCCCACTGAAAATGCTTAATTGGTGGCAAATGTCCCCCTCCTGCACCTTTAGAGAGCCACTGTGTTAAATTCTGAGCTGGCCAGCAGTGCAGAGCACAGACACACAGCACTTTGCAGCAAAGGGTCTCTCACTGGGGATATTCCAGAGCCATCTGGACACAATCCTGTGTCCTGTGCTCTGGGATGACTCTGCTTGAGCCACTGTGGTCCCTTCCAGCCTGACCCATTCTGGGAAGGGCTTTGCAGTGGCAGCACCCACTGCTGACAGGAGGCCAGTGGGGTTTAATTGCTTATAAACTGAACTATGAGTTTCTGGAAGCTGGAACTCACTGTTCCTCTGTTCTACAAATGCTGTTTCTGGTTTTTAGCCCCAGCCTGGTTGGACTTTGGAGTGGTTTAAAACCTCTTTATTCACCTCCTTGATAACAAAGGAGAGGTTTGGAAATGTGGAGAACATGAGGCCCCTGTAAAAACGGGGGCTGATTTATGAAGAATCCAGGCACCCCTCCCTGCCTGCCAAATGTCCTCCTCATTCAGCAACAGGAGCAGCCCCTTTCACCTAATGCCCATTTAATTGTTTGCATTAAGAAGGGCCACCTGCAATGGAAGAAGCTGAGAGGGGAATTGTGTGAGTCAGAAGGAAACCTTGGAAGCTGGGAGCCCCAGCCAGCTGCTCTCACCTGTAGGTTTCAGTACTGGGGCTTTTCCCCTTATTCTTTTCTCTAGCCTGGACTGGAAGTAAATCCCTGGCTCTGTCCTTTTGCCCCTTTAAGATACTTTTACTTAATGATATTGCATTAGCAGTAAGAAAAAAAGTCCTGCCAATAATTTAAGTTATTTGCTGCCACCTCTACAGGCCCTGCTGTTTGTGCTGGGATCAATTCAGAGTAAGTTATTTAGTAAATGCTTTGTTTGCCATTCCTAAGAGTAGTTTTATACAAACTTTGATTAGAACGTTCCCTACCAGTTTTGGGAGTGAACACACTGGTCAGGAATTTTCAGCCAGAGGTTTTCTTCCCATGCTGGAACTAAACTTGGCCATTGTAACTGCATGATGTAACAAAATCGCTACTGCAAGGCCAAATTTGGTGAATATTTTGGTATCACCTTGGTCTCAGAGATTTGCAATGTTCAAAGCAAGTGATTCCTATTCCTGGCCTTTGGGAAGCACAGACCTGCAGAGGGTGTGCAATGAGGAGATATCCTCAGCTGAAATGCTCCTGAAAAATGGCTCCCAAGCAGATTTCAGGTGAGAGGACAGCTGGGAAGTTCTTCAAGGCCAACCTTGGCAATGAGGCTTTCTCCCTTTCTGAAGGAGGCTGTCCAGACATGGGAAGGTGAAATTCATTTGTTTTAGATGTCAGCAGGGTCAGGGCTTCAGCCTGGCATGAACATTTGGCTCCTATTCACATTAGGTGGGTCATCCTAGTGCTAGCAGGACTTTCTGGGGCTTTCCTGACCTCATTCACTTCAGGTTTTAATAGAAAGAAAGAAAACAAGTTTACTTGTATCCTTGGAAAGACCAATTCCTGTGCCATGGTCACAGCAAAATGGGTGAATGGGGACAGGATGAGGACAAATGGCTTTGTGTGCTCTATCTGTCATCTTCATGTTCCTCTAGGATATAAAAATGTGAGTCATCTGTCTGTAGGACTGATAGAGAGGAAATGAACCCTTAAATAATCTCTCTTCCTCTTTTTAGTTGGTTAAATCAAATAGATTTTGTGCATAGAGACCTCTACAAAGCAGGCGTGCCTTAAATCCTGTGCTTCACTAAAGTCTGGGACATTCCTGTCTTTATCTCATCCCTCTTTCATGACATGGCTCAAAGGAGGGTGAGATTTAGGAGAAGGAGATCATTTTCTCTTAGCATCCTTTTACCTTTTTAGACGTTTTAAAATTTAAAAAAAAATGTTCATGCCATAGGGAACACTTGCTTTAACAGCTCCAGGGTTCCTGCTTGCCCTCACTACAGGTCACCTGAAGCTCAGTGTGGGCCATTGATGGCTTTGGATGGCTTGATGTGACTTTTCATGGTTACCAGGGAAAACAGCCCAGCAAAAACATCCGAATGCTCCTGCTTGGGCTGGTGGATTTCAATCTGATTCCAGGAAAATGCAACAACCACCCCAGACTGAGGTTGGCCAGTCCCTTTTTCACACCCTGGGAGGCAGCAGGGCTGTCCTGAGCCCCTCCATTTGTGCTGGGTCAGTGTTTGCTCCTGCAGGAACCAGGCTGGAATTGCTGCATCAGCCTCTTTCCCTGGTTTTGGGAGCCAGCCTTTTGCTCCAAACTCTTCCCCACCTCATTTTCCTCACAGGAGAGAGTTGGCAATCCCTCTCCTTGGGAAAACAGCAGGATGAAAGCAGATTTCAGCAGGTTGTCTGCTTCATCCCCTTGCCATCCAGCTAAACTTAGATGGTGTCTTTCCTCTCCAGTCCTCCATAACAAGCGTCCTGGACCTAAAAGTTAGCAAAACTGGTTTTGAAATCATGAATTAACTAGGTAGGAAAAGACCTCCGAGATCATGGAGGCCAAAAAAATTCTCTTCCATGTGCTGTGGGGTGTGGTTAATTACTCAGAGTTGAAGTCATGGGAGTAAAACCCATCTGAAATGAGAGATCCCTGCAGGAGGTGAGGAGGGATGAGGTCACAGCCCAGCACTTTTTGCTCCACTTCCCTGAAACCACAAGTGTCCAGGGATAAAGCAGCAGGAGTTCAGCTTTAACTGGGCCACAGGGAGGGCAGAAGCTGCCCCAGCCATGGCTGGACCCTGCCTGTCCCAGGGTCTGGGGCCATCCCTGACCTGAAGGAGCTGCACCTCTGGAGCCAGCCCTGAGGGCTGGAAATTGCAAACTCCATGTTTTGATCCAGCTTTCCTCTTCTTCAGCAATATTGGCACAGGAAATACAAAGGGACTAATTACTGGAGATAGAGGTCTTTATTTTTTCTTTACAAATGGAGCACGTTTGGGTATGCCCAAGTTCCTGAGTGCTCTCCCCCAGGGCTCAGTTTGGTTTTCTGAACCCTTGTGCCAGCTGCAATAGCCCATGGCATCTGCAGGGCTCCTGGGAGCTGGGCAGCCCCACACAGGACCTGGGGAGTTTGCCTTGGGGCACCCAACACCCTAGTGTGAGCATCCCACTCCATCCCTCAGCCTCTCCTCCCTGTCACGTTCCTGTCACAGCTGGGCCAATGCTGCTTGTTTAAAAGATTCCCATAATCCAGGGGTTCTGAGGGGTTGTGTTCCCCCTTCCCCTCCCTCCCTCCACCAGCATCTGAGCATATCCATGCCTGAGCTTGCTGCAGGAGAAAGGAATCGATTTTTTTCTGGTTAATTTGTGTACTTAATGACCTCGAGATGGAGTTGTTTCCCTTTGGCTCGGGCCAGCACCAGGATTACCCTGAGCTCCTCCTAGCCCTTGTTTTTGCTCCCCAGTCATGCTCAGGAGATCTCTGCTGTCAGCACACAGTGGCATTTGCCTCCCCAGTGTTCCCAAATGCCTCTTCCCATGTCACAGCCCTGGAAGAATGGGCACCACACCACAGGCTGTGCCCTGGCAGCAGCTGAAGGCTGTAGTTCACAGAATCATAGACTGGTTAGGGCTGGAAAGGACCCTAAAGATCATCTGGTTCCACCCCCCTGCCCTGTCACAGGGTCTGGGGTCAGCTTCTCCCTGGCCCCTCTGTTCATGTCAGGGCCACACCTGCCCTTGCTGCCACTGATGGGTAGCCAGCCCTGCATCTAAAATAGCCATGAGCTCAGGGCTGCACTGCCTTCCACTATAAATAGTCCCAGCACAGGTCAATCCTCTGAGCAAAGGGCTGCTTAGTGAAGTAGGTTATGGTCCTGGTCTGCTGTCAGAAGCAGAATATGTTAATCTTCACACTTTAATGTGGTATTTTTTCTCTATTCATACCAGTCGCTCTCTATGCCTGCAGCCAAAACGTTGCTGTGCAGGCTGGTGTGGCCCTGAACATCCCCCCGAGGAGCCTCTGAGGGGCTGGCACTGCCTTTCCCTGTGGAAACAGGCAGTGCTGGAAGCTGGAAACATCAGCTATTCAAAGGTGTCAACACAGGGGACAGTCTCAGTGTGGTATGAGAGTGATGCTGTGAGACTGTGGGCAGTGCCAGGGATGGTCAGTGTGACAAAAAGTGGTGCATGTGACAAAGGGTGGTTGTTGATGCCAGAAATCTGAAGTTTTTGAGCTTTCTGTGCTTCCAGGCACAGACCCTCTGAAAAACACTGCACTGGACCTGAAACCTTGGAGAAGACTTGTAAATATAGTGAATTAGAAGTCACAAATGTATAGTGGGTTAGATGTGTGTGTTTTCACTGGGTGATGGGTTTTAAATTTGAGGTTTTTACAGTATAGTGGTAGTTAGGGGACAAGATGGAGAATTTTGGGTGGTGTCTTCTTGTTCATCTTCTTCTCTTCCTTCTTCTTCAGGGGACTTAGGTAGTAACCTTTGGATTGGTCAGTTGAAAGTAACTCTAAGGGTCGTGGGAATCTATTATTAGGTCAAAAGTATAAATAATATAGGTATAAAACTTTTATTGGTGTGTTTAGCTTTAAAAGGCCTTGAAGCAGGCTCAGCTGTAGCCATTTTTCCTACTCCTAGAAAGCAGCTAGAGGTGCTGTCTTACTTTCTGTAATTCTCTGATAAGATACAATAAACATCCAAGCCCAAACACCAGAATCGTCTCAAGTGCCTTTCTATTAATCCTGGCAGACAAGACTGATGACAAACCACTAATTAGTGGTGCAAAGCCCAGCTTACACTCCCACAGGTGGTCTCTGTGCCAAAGGGTGGTCTATGTGACAAAGGACAGTCAGTGTGACAAAGGATGGTCCATGGGACAAAGGGTGATCTATGTGACAAAAGATGGTCCCTGTGACAAGCAAAAGGCTCCAGTAAAGCCCCACAGCTGCAGAGTGGCAGTGATGATGGGTTTGTCAGCAGGGTGGCTGATCAGCCCTCTTTCCTCCATCCCAATGCTCTGTACAAACACCTCTAGCACAAATCCTTCCATCCCATGTCACTGAGTACTGCCCAAACAACTCTTCTTCTTCTCCTGCAGCTCCTTTTCCAGGGCAGTTAAAGGCATCTCCACAAGGAACCTCTCTGAGCTGTGTACAGCATGGATTATACAGGAAGATGCCATAGAAACTTGTTTAAATGAATCTTACACTATTAGCAGATTAACTAAACATTTAGAAAATCTCCTTCCCCTTCTAAATATTGGCTTATTTCTTGAGTTCATTTACCTTGGAGAATGAAAATTGATTCTATCTTTTCTAGCACAGTCCTTGAGGTATGTTCTCAATACCACTTTATTTTTCCTGATGTCACATACACAACAGAGTGAGAGGCACCCATACAGAATTTGAAAGCAGCAACACAGCTTTACTCGCTGATTCTCTGCTGGTACAATGGGGCTGCTCCCTTTGAGCTGCTGAATGGTTTCAGTCCAAAATTAAACCAGCTTTTCACCAACCTCAAGAAAGAAAGAAGCTGCAATAATTCCTGATCTGATTCAGAAAAATGTTATTTTTGATCTGTTCAAAAAGCAGCACTGCTGGGAAAGCGTATCTGTGTGTGACTGTGCTACCACAGCTCAGAGATACACAAATCATTGGTATCCCAACATTTACCCTCCATCCTTTTCCAAGGAACAATGCTCAAATTGTCTTTGTTTGCTGTGACCATCATGTCCATCGTGGTCCTGTACTCTGCACATAACTTTACAGCTATAAGGATAGTATTCACTTAATGTTTAGTATTTCTTGATAGTGAAGCAAGCTCCCTGTGAAGTGTTAAGTAGCAGCTCAAGCTAATTTCAGATCTGGATTTTACAGTTTCTGGATGCTGATAGAGAAACTCCTGAGCTTTGTGTCTGGGTCACTGCTGCCCCACAGCCAGGGAGGTGGGATTCAGGTAATCTGTAGGCTTTAGGCAGAATGTGTATCCAAAAGGAAAAAAATCCCTTTTGAGGCTTTTATTTTACACTGGTTGTGTTTACTCAAACACACTGGTTTTAATTGTGGAGCTTTTTTACCGTTTTAATTTTGTTAGTCATTTTAGATTAACATGCTTTTAGCACATTTGAAGCAGGCTAGTGGCTGATCCTGGGCAAAGGGAAGTTCAGCCATCAAGCTGGGCATTCTCACCAGCCTGGCTCTCATTTATCAGTGGGTGTGTGCTCTGCCAGTTGCTAAATGAGATATCTTTAATACAGTGAATCACCAGATCAATGCTTTCATATGTGTGTGCAGCAATATTTTCTATTTGCTTCTTAAATTATGCAAGTGATGGGGAGACTTCAAGCAGTGCTCAGTGCAAGGGACAAAATGAACAGGGGCTGTAAGTGATGGGGGAAAAGGAAGAAATTGTTTTTTTTCTTTAGTGAAACAAATATGTGCAGGATGAGACAGGATTTGCAGAGGGGCTTTATCATTGTTATCATTGTTCCTTTCTTCACCAGTGTTTGGTAGATTTGGTACCTGTGCATTCAGGTAAAAGGCAGAGCAGTGGTGCAGTCCTTCCACTCCAGGCTCTCCCTGCCTTGCTGGATAATGTGCAGAGGGAAATATGCACTGGGGAAATTGGGATTATGGGTCTGGTGGAGCTGCAGCTCTTCCTGCTGCAAAACCATAATTGACAAAATAATCTGGAAGAAGCCTCATCCTCACGTGTGCCTGTGGTTTCTGTTGCTTCCCAGAAACTCCACAGGGCCTAAAGAGAGGTCATTAAATGTTACACTCATTGCAGTAATTGCTATCCATAGGGGCTGATTAAGGCTCAGTCAACATTGCAGAGCTGGTGACGTCAGTGGGGCACAAAAGGTGACACTGCTGCCTGCCAAGCTTTGGGGTGGAGGGGTTACCCCAGGCAGGCACCAGCTGGGTGCAGGCAGCCCTTGGGAACAGGCAGCTTTTGGGAAAGGGCAGCTTTTGGGAAAGGGCAGCTTTTGGGAACAGGCAGCCCTTGCAGGACTGCAGGAGCCCTTCCTGGGGGAAGGATGCCCTGTGGTCTGGGAGCTCTCCCTGATAGCTTCCCTATCCCTGGGATGGCTCTGGCTCTGTCCCTGCCCTGCTGCAGTCCTCACATTGGAGCTGTGTGTGATATTTGTGTGATGCTCATGAGTGGCAAATTCCCTGTGTCAGGACAGGTCTCACAGAGGCATCCCTGGTGTCTCACAAAGGGATGCTGGCAGCACTCAGAGGGCTGTCAGGAGCAGCAGTCATCATCCTCCTGCCCAGAAAATCCATATCTCAGGCAGGGAACAGGATTTTCAGGTCCCAGAATCAGCATTTGCAATGGGAAGGGAATTAATTAATCACCTGAAGCAGCATTTCTGAATTTCCAGTCCCAATCTCTCAGTGACCAGAGCTGTTGCTGGCCAGCACAGCAGCTGCCAAAACAAAAAGAAAAGAACTTTATAAATATGAACACGTGCCCCTGAATATACATGGGTGAGTAGGAAAAGGGAAGTCACATAAATAAAGAAGCATCTCTACTTGTAAATAAAAAACCATTTGGCTGCATGGTCCAAGATGGCCCTGGCTTTGTTTAAAATGACTGTGGCCCTCGGGCTGAGAAAGCTGGGAAGGGCTGATCCCAGTGCAGCACATCTGGCACTGCAGGGCTGCCAGAGGGAGAGACCTGGCATTTGTCAACACAGAAACTGGGATGCTCCCAGTTTGCTCCACCTGCTGCTGGCAGGGAGGGCAGCAGCTCTGAGTCCTTGCAGTCCCCAAGGCAGTGAGGTGTGCTCTGCCTCTGCAGCCTCTGCCCTGGGCTTGAGCTTCTCTGTGGAGCCCAGTCTCCACCAAACACACCCTTTTGGGTGCTCTGGACTGTGAAAGGGGGGAGCAGAAGGTCCTGGATGTAAACCACAAATGTAAAATTCTTTAACTTTTCCAAGGCATTTTTTCCATTGTTGGTTTGCTGACCTTTGTTTATTTTCAAGCCTATCTGCAGTTGGAGGCTTCATTCCTCTCTCTGCTTTCCTCCTTTCTCCGCAAACAGCCAGGAGGCTCAGTTCCACAAGAATGAAGGATGAGGGGGCCAGTGGGGCTGGAGTTCCCTTGGGAAGGAGCAGTGCTTGGTGCCAGACATCACTGGAGCTGGGGACCAGGATCAGCTGCCGGTGACACCAGTGCAGGGACAGCAGGGAAAGGGCAAGGATGCCAAGGACTGACTGGGACTGTGATAGGAGCACAGGGCAGTGTGACAAGAGGTTCCACCCCAGAGGGGTGAGGAGCTGAGGAGGAGGAGAGGGTGCTGCCTTTGGAAGGGCATGAAGGCTTGAAGTTCTCTTATACTTTAGGATTCTGCCTGTTTCGTGCAAGCTGGGAGCACATCTGCCCTCCTCCCTCTGGCCTTCCCAGTTCTCCAATCACTCCATGCCCTGGTTTTGGCTGGGACAGAGTTAATTTTCTTCTCAGTAGCTGGTACAATGCTGTGTTTTGGATTTAGCAGAAGAATAATGTTGATAACACACATGTTTTGGTTGGATGTTTTGGTTGTTGCTAGGTAGTGATCACCTTAAACCAAGGACTTCTCAGTCTCCCATGCTCTGCCAGTGAGGAGCTGCCCAAGAAGCTGCACAAGGGACAGGACAGGTGATGTGAAGTAGCCAAAGGGACATTCCATGCTGTGGAACCTCATACTGAATGTATAAACTGGGGGCAGTTGTCTGTGAGGGGCTGGGCATTGGTCAGTGGGTGGTGAGCGCTGGGCATCACTTGTTTCTCTTGGGTTTTATTTCTCTCCCTCTCTCCTTTTCATTGTTGTTGTGTTTTTATTAATATTATTATTTTCAGTTATTAAGCTGTTCTTATCTCAACCCACAAGGTTCACCTTTTCTTTCTGATTCTCCTCCCCACTGTGGCAGGGAGGGGAATGAGGCAGCTGCCTGGGACTGGAGTTAAACCTCAACACTCCTGAACCTGCTGGACAGAATTTGAGAGAGAAACTGCAGGAGAAACTACTGAAACAGTGATACCAACATCTGACAGGTCTTGTGCAAATCTGTGTCTGTTCCCAGTGAGCAGGGATGTTGCAGGATTTGGCTTGGCATCAGCTGCTGGGCTGATGGACTGGTGGCCAATGCCATGGGCAGGGCACGTGAGGCACAGAGGGAAGGTTGGTATTTGGGGACACAGAATTTGTGGAGAAAGCAAAGGGACTTGTGAGGCAAGGAGGTGTCTGAGAGGCAGAGAGGATCTGGGGTATTGCAGAGGAGGAGCTATAAAAATCAGGGATTACCATGGTGTGGGTGGATGTGGGCATGCAGAGGGGCAGGGACACGGAGCTCCCCAGCTGCCAGGGACATATTTTCCTCCTTCTGCAGGGAGAAGCAGGAGGAGGAGGTGAAGGAAATCTTCAATAGGGGTCGCCTTTCTCTTCCCTCTTCTTTGCAGCCATGGTGCAATGAAGTATTTTGTTTCTGGAGAAGTTTAACTTCCACTTCCCTACCAGCTTTAAGAGTTTCTTAAAATCCAGTTATCTGTACATGGCTGTAAGTGTCATGGTACCTGTGCAGAAATATTTTTATGTGATGGTCTTATTTTTGCCCCGAGGCCTGTAAGTTGTGACCCCATCCTAGTCCTAGTAAAAGTGCTGATAAAAAGGAAGGTTGCTAAACCTCTAAACAAACATTTTTCTTTCTGTCATTGGTGAGTGACAAAATAATTTCTAAGGAGAAGGTTCTTTTTCACTGTTAATGTCCAATTATAAATTCAGCTTCCAGTGGAAATACATATTTGGAGATGTGGATAATAAAGTGCTCAACAGATCTCTCAGGATCAAAGCCAGCTCTTCAGTGACATCTTACTGCTATTCCATTGTAATAATTTTAATATTTTGAAAATAATAGACCAAAGGATGAGAAATTGTGAGGGTGTGATTTCCAGGGCATCCCACAGCATGAGAAGTCAGCAGCACCAGCACACAGCAGTGACACAATTTGGGGAGCTGGGGTCAGCACCCACCAGAGGGGACCTGGGGACATCTGAGGATGCTCTCCCCACACTCTCAGGTGCCTGAGCGTCCCCTCCTCTGCTGGGGGATCTGCATCTCCTCAGTAATCTCTCCTCAAACAGCCAAGAATGTGACAAGTGCTGTAACTGCATTTGCATTATTCACTGCTGGTGGCTGAGGCACGAACTCTTCAGGGTTTATTTTTTTTTAACAGAGGATGGAGGCAAAATTTTGCTGTGTGCTGCCATCTGCTGTGGACTTCGTTTGATTATGAGCATTTCAATTTTGCTTCTGACAGATAATACTGCTTGAAGGTGACCAAATAAATGTCACGTGGAGTTGTATGGAAAGGATCTAAAACTCCCTCCACTTGACCCTCTATGCAAAATATCCTTCAAACAGTGGGAAACCTGTAGGAAGGAATTATGATTTACTGGTGATTTTAAGGGCAAATTATTTCCTCTAAGCGCTTCATGATGGGGTACTTCAAGGCTTTCTTGTTCTTTTCTCTTCCCTTCTCATTTCCCCCTCCCTTCCTGCCTTCCCTCTCCCCTGAAACTCCAGGAGGACCAATTTATGTCTGGCAGAGCAGAGAAGAGCTCTGACGTGGGTGCCCAAGGCAAGGCCAGGCTCCTGCCTCAGCTGCCAGCCCTGTGCCTGCATTTACCTTGAGTAAATAGGCTCCAGCATTAGGAGGTGGGGAAATCAATAATCCTTTTTCCTCTTGCTCATTGCATTTTACAATTGTGTTGCTCACACTGGCAGCTATCAAAGCTCTCTTCAGGGAAATGAATTGGTGATGGAGTCAGTTTTCTTTTGATCAGGAAAAACTGTCTGGTCATATTTTGTGCAAATCCGTGAGATTTGCACAACCCATGAGATTGGTGCATTTTTTACCTCTCCCTTGCCAAAAATGATGCAAACTATTCAAAAACTTACTCATTTACCTGATGTCAAAGCAGGCACCACAACCTGCTGTCCTCTACTGGGGCTGGAGCTCCACCAGCAAGAAAACGTGTGACACAAGCAACAAAACAAACTTGGAAGCCTCTGCTCATGTTAAACACATCAAAAGAGAGATTAGAGGCAATGATCGAGTGTGCTCTTTCAGTCCAGATAAGAAACACTTCCTTGTACCTTCCCTAAAGTCAAACACACCAGGTAAGCTCCTTTCTGACTGTGCTTTATGTAATCTGGGGCTCTTGGTGCCCACAGCTTTGATACTGCTTCTCACAGGGCTTTTTGTTGGAGGAAATAAAATTGGTCCATGTTGGAACCCTGGAAACTGAGAATTTTATACTTTCTGTGCTTTCTGGCACTGACCCCCAGGAGAACTCTGCATTTGACCTGAGGCCTTGGAGGAGGCTTCCAAAATTGAGTGATAAAACTAGGATCACAGGTGTGTAGTTTGAATATAAGTATGTAGTGTCACATGGTGGAAAACTTAGGATTTTAGAGTATAGTAATAGGTATAAAGCAAGATGGAGGTTTTAGGGCAGAGGTTAATCCTTCTTCACCTTCTTCTTCATGGGTCGAGGTGATTTTGTTTAACTGGATAGAAAATTCCACTCTGGGCCACGGGCAGTTGGTTATTGGGTTAAAAGTAAAAATAATTTAGGTGTCCGTTCTTAATTGGACAGTTTGGCCTTAAAAACCTTGTAGAGAGTGAAATATGTCTCCATTTTTAGCTTGTTAGGTAGAAGTGCTGTAGAACTCACTGTAATATAGATAAGAATTAATAAACAACTGAGTCCAAACAAGAAACACCATCTCGAGCTTTTAATCCCAACTCTGGCAGAAAAAGAAGATAAAACACAATAGACCTGCAGATCTTAAACCAGTGCTACACTCACAGAGATGCTGGAAGGTGTGCACCTTTCAGGGATCAGACTAGGCTGGAACCAGAACCAGCAGGATGCACAGTGCAGCACTTAGAATGAAACCTTTCAACCTGCTTTGTTTGGGCATTGGAGACACTCTAAAGAGTGAAGAGCCAGATCTAATTTTTTTTTAAGTCTAATGTACAGTTCTTAAATTTGCATTTACAGACTTGCTTGAATCTTGCCCCAAGAGCAGAGCTGGGCAGGTCCCACTTCTGTGCTGGGATATACCTGGTGCAGGATGTGTTAAAAGCATGTCAAAAGCAAGTTAAATGCATGTCACCTCTTAGAAGGCACTTTGGCTTCCTCAGACACCAGTCTTAGGCTCTCATTTTTATGCTTATCTCTGCCTCTTTACAGAAACTTCCTGCTTATTCGCACATCACAAGTGAAAAAAAAAATACATTTCGGGTTGGCCAAAGGAGAGTGATATTCATCCATGTGATATTTCTCAGAATGTCTGGGAAAACTGCATATTGAATAAAAGTCACTTGTGGTTCATCCAAACTTACCAGCTTTGTCTCAGTTTCCTGACTGAGCTGTCATGGTGATAGGAACAGATGATGAATGGCAAAGGAATTTTTCTTCACGTGCTGGGTATTTCTTGCAATGTCCAGCATGTGAAGAACATTGGATTAATTTCCTGGCAGTCTGTGACATGTTGCTGCAAGGCTGTGCCTACAAGGACAAGTGTTTCTAAGGGATACTGAGGTTGTAATTTAACCCTGTGTCACACCAATGATCTGAGTTCACAAACCAGAGGCTGTTTCATCAGCCTCTTTAATAACGTGGCAAATATACACTCCCCTAATATAAAGGTCTTAAACACTCCCAAGGTGTTTACCATGAAACCCCTAATCAGGATTAGTTAAACCAGAGCTGCCTTCAGCCCCACCTGCTTTGGCAGCTCCTCTGCACCTGCACATGTGGTGGTGAAAATTATTTTTGTTGAATAAAGAGAAGAAATCCTAAGGAAAAGGAAAGGTTTGGTAACCTGCCTTAAAAATTCTTTGAAAAGTTACTTTTCTGTGCATCAGTTCATTCCAGCTGTGATACTGATAACCAGTTCATCAGTCTCACATCTCTGAATAAAACAAAATGCCCATGTTTGTACAAAACACCTCCCACAGCAAATGTCCTAAATCCCCAGGTATATTCACTTGGCTTAATATAAAGAAATATGTTAATATTGTGATTATATTTATTTTAAAGCTTCTGGCATGAATGTTAGTTAAATATGGAGGGGGAGTAAAATCCAGCTGTGGGGAGTGACTCTTTTATGTGGCAAGGAGGTTGGAGCTGGATGATATAAGGTCCCTTACAAACAAAACCATTCTATGATTCTGTGATTCTGTATCCTGCCTGGGCATTATTAGGACAGCACAGCAAGGGGTCTAACAGAAATCAGAAGGAAGACTGAAGGAAGATTTGCAGGCTCACTGGGCTGGGTCTACCCAGAAGTGACTGCCATTGGTCTGGGGATCAATGTGGCTTCTGGTTGGGAAGATTTCAGTAGCATTCCAAATTTTACACTGGATTTCTCTTTAATACAAAAGCAGACCATAATGGATACTTATCATACGGTCTTTTTACAGAAACAGAAGAGTTCAAAAGGAATTTTTAGGGGTCCTTTCAAAAATATGAAATAACAGCACTGTCAGCTCTAAGAGCAGCACCCTCACCTCCGGACTGCTGCTGATACTAAAATATCAGCTGTGAAAATGTCATGATAACAAGCAACGAACATTAAAACTCTTCTGAAAATGTCTCAGCTACACAAGGGTTCAACATACTTCGTTGTAGTTCTGTCATGCTCTGTCAGTTGAAATTAATTCCAGTTTTGATGTCAGCTTTGCAATGATGATTCCCTCTTCTTTTTAACAACATGCAGGCTTGGGAGGTGCTGCTTCCATTGCACTGCAGTTTCTTCAGTCAGGGTGAAATGTTTTGGTGCAGTGTCCTGTGATATCAAGGTTTGTATCCACAGAACAAAGTGGAGGTTGACAGTTCATGTGGGTTTGCTGTTTTCTCTCCAGTTTGACCTGATACATTGCAGCAAAAATTTAGTTCTGATTCTGCCGGTGCTTTCTTGCAGCAGTGGTGATGCAAATACTGATTTAGAAGCATCCAAAACCACATCTCAAGCAGATCACCAGCACCTAATCAGATGATAAAATCAGTTTTGGCTGATATTGGAAAGCTCTGACAATATTATCCATTATTCAGCCCACAGCATCCCCAGCGATCAATTCTAAAATTGACAACTTTCACCCTGGGAATTTGACAAAGGGCAAGTGTCAAGCAATCAAGCATTTTCCAGCCTAAAAATAGCTGAGACTGTTGTATTAAAATGGAAATCAGGAAACCACAGCAGCATTTCAGATATTTTGTCCTTTGTCTGGCTGGCATCAGTCCATCCACACACTGATGTCACTAAGAGGCACCAAGAGTGTGGGAATCTATATTGTCCCATTAGCAGAGAAAAAGAGGGAAAGCAGGGCATAAAGAAGCTCTTCTTCCATGTAAATTCAGTAATCTCAGAATTTTACAGTCCACTTAGAACCTGTTGTTCCTTTCAGAGCTATTTACTGCAGGAAAACACCTAAGAATTCAATTTTTAGGAACTGTGTTCCCAGCAACGTGATAATATATTTGAATTCAGAGATTCTTTGTTCTAAGAGTTGAATATACTTGTCAAAAGTGCCAACCTTCTGCTTCCTGCTTGCTTTTGCATTCAAAGGAAGCTGCTGCTGCCTGTGCAACAGAGCATGGACCTCTTGTGTCTTTCAGGAAAAAGGTACTTTTGTAGTCTGGTTCTTGGAAGGTAAGTACTAAAATAACAGTGAGGAACCTGATCTAAAGTTGTTGTAGTCTTTTTCTGCAAAACTTTATCGTGTCAGCATTCAGAGTTATCAGTCTCAGCTTTCTTTTCTCCTTGTGAAATTTGTAGCGGACAGTAAACACACATGGTGATCACCCATCATCCATCTGCTTCTTCCACCCAAAACAGGGTTAATGTTTTTGCATCAAGTGCAGTCACCAGTAACAAAAAGAAATGGTGAGAGGTGCTCTGTGAAGGTCCAGAGCCCAGAGCAGGTGACCAGAAGAACAGGCTGGGTCCTTCTGCAGGGCTGGAGTGTGATGTGGGTTTTCAGGAGCCCAGGGCTCAGCCACTGTCCTCAGGTCTGTAGTTCTTCTCTCTGGGGAAAAAAAAAACCACATTTACACATCTGTTGCAAATGCTGGTGTTGCCACCCACTGAACTCTGAAAGGGTTTTCCCACTGCACTCGGGTCACCAAGAGAACTGAGGGGCTGCTGGAGCCAGTTCTGCCAGCAGGATCATAGAAACATAGAATGGCTTGGGCTGGAAGGGAACTAAAAGCCCATCTCATCCCACCCCTGCCATGGCAGGGACACCTCCCACTGTCCCAGGCTGCTCCAGCCCCAATGTCCAACCTGGCCTTGGGCACTGCCAGGGATCCAGGGGCAGCCACAGCTGCTCTGGGCCCCCTGTGCCAGCCCTGCCCACCCTCCCAGAGAAGAATTTATTCCTAACATCGACTTTAAATCTACTCTCTGTTGGTTTGAAGCCATTCCCTGTGTTCTGTCACTCCAGGCCCTTGTCAATAATCTCTCTCCATCTTTCCTGCAGGCTCCCTAAGGCACTGGGAGGATACAATTAGGTCACCCCAAAGCTTCTGTGCTCCAGTTTGACCTGGGCTATGCCCCAGTACGGCTCTGCCAGGTACCAGCCATTCCCTTGGCCCCACTTCCAAAGACACACTAGTTCTATTTTCCTTAGGTTTGCTTCAGAGTCCATGAAGAAGTGTCCATGTTTCCATGCTGCACCTGAAAATCCTTTTTCAGGGGATAAACTTAGGAAATAATGTTTACATCTAAGGATGTCCCTCTGAAAAATTCCAATATTTTAGCATTTGGCTCAACAAAGATTTTGCTGTACGTTTTTTTCTCCCTTGATCACTTTATAATGGAGATCTGTGATTTTATTGTGATATGAACTCTTCATCTGAAATGTTTGTATATGCAAATAAATCACAATTATATATTCGGGGGAAGAAAATCAAGTAATATTACAGTTCTTGAAGATTCAGAAATATCCTGTTTTCCTGCTTTCTTTGAGTAACAGATAGGCTTGTGACAGCATAAATCTTCATGTGCAATATAAATTGTGAAAACATTGTGTGTAATACAGTGTTCAGATGTGGGCTGAGCTGAAATTGCATACATCTCCTTATTTTGGGCATTTGCCTGTCTGTGAATGTTTGATATTGGCAGTTTGGTTTGAGGAGGAAGTCTCCTGGACTGCTGGATGGCTGCTGCTGGAACGGCATCACTGCTATCCCTGCATTCTCTCATTCCAGCAATCTGGGTGTTGGAACAGCAGCTCTGCCTGCAAGGGCAAGGCTGGAGCAGAGTGGGGTGCAAGATCTGGGGTTTAGTGTGGCTTTGCCACAAAGACTGGAAAATCACAATTAAAAGCCTGTGCACAGCTCTCTACCTGTCCAGAATCCCCCCAGGGCACTGGAGATGTTCACCTGCCTTGTCTAGAGCCACTTGAGGTGTCTTAGTGCCCTTGGCACCACCTGAGCCTTCATAGGGTATCTGAGCCATCCCCATGGGGATGGATGGTAGATGCAACCCAGGCTGAGCTGCAGATCCTCACCTTCTGCAGGAACACCTGTGAGCCAGGCAGGACAGCCTGAGAGCCCTGCAGTGGCTCTGGGTGACCCTGCTGAGGCAAGGGAGCCCTGCCTGGCAGTCCCACCTGGAGCACAGTGCCTGTCTGTGCCCAGCTGGCCAAACCCAGCCCTGGAGAGGTGCTGACAGCAGCAGAGCTGCTCTCCTGTGGCTGAGCCACCCTTGGGTCAATGAAGGTGGCTGCAGTGTCCCCTCGCTTCCCTGTCTCTGCTCTGCTCTCTTTCCAGCCAACACTGTGTTCCTTCTGCAATTTCTTTGGCCCTCTCAGCTTCCACTCCCCAGGCTTCTCTGTAGCAGCCTCACAGCTTCAAATCAAGGCACACAATCACAGAATGTTAAGGGTTGGAAGGCACCTCTCAGATCAGCTCATCCCAACCTCTTCTGCCATGGCCAGGGACATCTCCCACTATCCCAGGCTGCTCCAGGCTTTATCCAACCTTGCTGGTCCATCCCTGGGGCATCCCTGGACAATCTGTGCCAGAACCTCACCACCCTCACAGTGAAGAATTTCTGCCTGTCTAACCTAAATTTCCCCTCCTTTCAGTTTGTGCCCATCAGTCCTTGTCCTGTCACTCCAGTTCCTGACAGAGTCCTTCTCCAGCTTCCCTGTAGCCCCTTCAGACTCTGGAAGGTGCTCTGAGCTCCCCCCACAACCTTTTCTTCTCCACACAAATTTCTCAGCCTGTCCTCTTTGTGGAGGTGCTCTCTCCTAGTTCCTAGACTCCTCTAGGAACTTTGTGACCCCCTCTGGGCTTGCTCCAACAATTCCATGTCCTTCCTACATTGGAGGCACCAGTCCTGTACACAGTGTAGTCCCCTGTGATCTCTTTCCTTGACCCCCATCTCCTGACTCAGCCTTTCCACACCTCCCTGTTCTGCTCCAATCCCCCTCTCCTGTGATTCCCATCCCTATGGATGTGCTGTCCTCTCCTCTCTACCCCTATGGATGTGCCCCCAACCCCTCACTAAACCCCTGCACCCCCATACCCAAACACCCCCTAGAATTTCACTGTCCATACAACACAGCTCAGCTCTGACAAATACAGGCTAAACCCTGCATAGCACAGGAGGACAAAGTGACAACCAGGGCTGGAGGAACAGGGCACAGCCAGACCTCCATCTGCTCGTGGATCCAGTCCAGGAAGGAGGTGGTTCTGCTGTAGACACCTGGCTTGTTCTTCTCTGCACAGCCCACTCCAAAGCTCGTGGTCCCCACCAGCTTCCAGATACTCATATCTTCACAGGCTAAAGGCCCCCCACTATCTCCCTGAGGGAAAAACAATTAAATGTCAGAGTCCCAGAAAAGGAGGGAAGTGTCTCTTGGGGGAGGTAGGAAGAGAGACATAGTTCAGCAATTCAAAATCTACTGTGTTCTAAAATTCTACTCTGTTCTGGGTCCTGGGAAAATCACATTACAGCAGGAGACTTTTGAGACATGTATGAGACCATATTTTTCTTTTCCTGGCTGCTATTGAGCTGAGCCCAAGGCTGCAACACCAAGCTCACATCTCACGTCCTTCCCTGCCTGCTCTTCCAGCCCTTCCCAGACACTTTGCTATGCAGATTCAACTCAATGGACTCACATCTAAGTACTGAAAACTCTCTATTTCTTTTTTGCTAGGGCAGTTTTCTGCCCTACAAGAATCAGAACCAGCAGAACAACTGGAAAAAGGGGAATTTAGAACAAGCCTGTCCCACTGGAGAGCAGGGCTCCTCCTGTCACATGGAGCTGCGTGCTGAGCACACTGCCTTTGGGCAGGTCTCCCAAGCAGAGCTGGTGCCAAGTGCTTTTTTGGAGGGGTTATGTACCAAGAGGTGATGAAATGCAGATCTAGGCACCCCCTGCCTTTGCTTTTTTTTGCCCCAGGTGTGATTGGGATGGAGCAAATCTGACAACATGAAGTTCACAGAATCATAGAGAGGTTTGGGGTGGAAGGGACATTGAAGTCCGTGTAGATCCAAGTCTCCTGCTTGGAACAAGGACATCTTCCACTAGGAATTCCTCCCCAACCCTATCTGGCAGCTTTTCACCCTAAGTTTTCTGCTCCTTGCAGGTCTCTGGAGCTGCCCACAGTGCAGGGAAGTACAATTCAGTGCAGTGCAGAAGTTGCAGCCAAGGCATAGAAAGGATGGCACCATGCTGCAGCACATGCAGCAAAATATGTCTTAAGCAAATTTGGCTTCAGAAGTATCAGATAAGGTCCAGAGAAGAAGTATAAAAAGGAAGTTGTGGCGTGTGAATGCACATGGTCAGTGATTGATAATCGTGGTAAGCAGAATAAATGGCACAAACCCAAATGTTTGCCCAAGAAAAGCCTGGGAGTGCCTTCTGATAACTTATCACTGATGTTTTTCCATTTCCAGTGAGCATAGTTGCAGTTTGGAAACTTCCATACCTGGCAGGTGTCCACCCCTCCCTTTAGGAAACCAGCACAAAGCATTGAAGAAGTTATGATCCCACCATAGACATCCCTGTGATTGCAAATTGCATTGGAAATCAGAGGAACACCTGCATAATTCATGGTGTCCGATGTGTCACCTGTTAAAAAACAGAAAAAAACCCAGAAAAAACCTTCCTGTCCTTGGAAATAATCTCCATTTATAAACAGAGAATGTTTTACATACAAAATTGGCAAGGAAGGATGAAAGAAACGTGGTTAAATGACAAGACAAAAGTAAGGCAACTTGATGTCCCATCACTTACAGAACACAGCAATTCTCCACTCTGTAGAGATGTGGATTATCACAGTGTATAAAATAACAATAGAATCTGGGCATTGTGTACTTCACACTTCAAACTAGACAATTAATGACACTAATGAACTAAAAAACTTGCTGAGCATTGTATTCAGTACTAGTGCCAAAAAGTATTCTGAATTAATCACCTGTTCTGTTAGTCAACAAATCATCTGCAAACACCTGATTTACTTTATAAATATTTATTTTATTTCATTCAGAGCCTGAATGGATCCTTTCTACAAATGGGAATATTTGCACAGTGCCTATTGTCAATTTAGGGCTGTTTTTTTTTTTTTTAATGTGGTAAACCTTGCTTTCATTTTCTCCCCACCTTTGGCTGTTATCTGTAGGTCAGGTAACGTTCTGTTCTTGCTCTCTGAACAACAGGAACACGTTCAGTGACATGAATGAAGAGTGATAAAAAATAGTTACCTGACAATTCACCCATTTTCATGTGAAGGTGGTTCAGTTTATATTATTGATTAACATGACCCAAGGTAAAAAAAAAGTGCCCTTTTCTTTTTGATGTTGTTTTATCTAATTTCTACATCACCCAACCTGCCTTAAAGCACACATTTGTTTTCTCTAAAGAAAAGGGATGGTTAATTCTTGCATTCATGCTGTGCTTTCTATACTTGGAGCTCTAAGGGGCACAGCCTGTTTGACTGAGGCTGAGCACAACACTGGGGACATTTTATATGTACAATTTTCAACTGTTTCAGAGGATACCCATCCATTCCTTATGATAAGAGTTTGCACAGCGCTTCTGCAGTTCAGTTTGTGCATAAAATTTAGTAATATGCCTTCTTTCCACCTCTAGATATTTCAGAAAATTTAGTGTGAAACAGTACCTCAACCAAATCCTGTATTTATTGTATGTAAGATGTGTGCATGCAGTGAAATAATCAGTGGACAATTTAAAATAAATACCTCCTTCCACAGTTGCTCCCCATCCTGATACCCAACACATTTTCCCTGCTGGGAAATGTTCACCAAAATTGGGCAGACAGATTGGTTCAATGTGACCTATTTAAAAAAAAAAAAATAAAGAGGGAGAGAGAACAGAATCAAAATTTAGCAAAAAAAATTTTGTGTCTCATATAAACTTGAAGATTTGGCTTGCAGTGAACTTGTGATGAACATCACCCACTCCCCACATAAATAGCCTGGCAGTTTTCTGCAGGTTTTTTGTTTTGTGGGCAACACTGAGGGCTTGAGACAAAACCCACTGCAGCCCCATTTAGTTTTGGGTATGAGGCAACACAAGGAGGTGTCAGCAGGTCAATAAATTGAAGAATGAGCAAAGGAGAAATGCAGCTGAAGGGCAGATCAGAGGCCTGGGGGCTGCTGGGGTGAGACAAGGAGCTGGGTGTGCACATCCCTGAGACAGCAAAAAAAGATTTTTGGAGGATTCTCTGCTTCCCAGAGAAACAGAGAAACTCTGCTCACAGAGTTTCTGTGTCTCTGTGCTCTGGGACATGGAATTTCATGTGATAAAATCAGTGCTTGATGCTTGCAGGGATAAAGGGGTGCTGGGAAAAGGGAGGGAAAATACAAAATACAACTGGGCAGGTCCCAGTGGTTCTGTTCTCCACAGTGCAGTGATCCCAGCTCAAGGCATCAATCCCCAACATGGAACACAGTGGGGTCATGCTCAGGTACAGAGCCACTACTGTTCCTCACAGCTTCCCAAAGCTATTCATAAGCAGAAGAAATCAGCAGTAGATGAGAGAAAAAAAAACAGAACAAAATCAAGCTTAATTTTCATTAAAAGTGAAGCTTTAAACCATTACAAGAGAACTGATTTAGAACAACAACTGTCTAAATGTGTCAGAGTGCCAGCTCCCCTTTGCAGTCAGCTCACAGTGATTAGGAGGTATTGGCAGGTGAGCATTTCAATTCATACAATATTACTACATATTAGTTCAACTCATTGTGTCAACTGTAGGTAGAATCCTATCAAGAAAATAAAATTAGTTTTAATTTAAATCATTGTTATATCCTAATTGCCATCTCTTCTCTTTGAAATTCAAGCTTGATTCTCAGCTTTGGACACATTTCTGGATCCCCCAGTACTCACAGAAAGGACATGATAAAAATCTCTGTGACCTCCAAGCAGAATGAGGTAGGGTGTTTATTTTAGATAGGAAGAATATTTAGAAAGAATAAAGTTAATGTTTGCCTATTAATAAATGCCTGCAGTAAAATCAATACCAGAGGGAGTTGGAACATTTTGCAGCACGTTGTTGCTGTCCATGCCTGGATATGGAGTACAGAGGTGCTCACACTGAGGCTGGGGGGTTTCTGCTGGTGTTGTGTGGACAGGGGTGTTTTTAGCTGGGAAGGGGGGAAAGCCAAGTGAAAGCTCACACAGATAAATTACCATTGAGAGCAAGAGGTGCTGCCAGTTTCATCAGAGCTATGTCATTCCCCATCGTTTTGGGTTTATAATTCCGATGGTAAATGATTTTTTCCACGGAATGTGGGTGAACCTGGGTGTCCTGCTGAGTCACAAAACCAACCTGAACACTCCATGAGCTCGGCAAGTACAGGCTGGAATAAAGAGGGAGAGGAGATGTCAAACCTCCAGGAAAACACTCATGTTTTTTCATTGCCCCTCTGCAGGCAAATAACTCCAGTCTGCTACACTGGTTTACTTCTCTATTAATAATGGCTATTGTTAGTTATAGGCATTAGTTATATATATAATATTTTCATATATTTTTATATATTAAAATATATTTTATATGTTTTTATATTATATATTAGCTAAAATTAGTTTTGCATCTAATTTTTAAAAATGTAAGAGGTGACTAATCTTAGTAAGACACTGGGTCACCGGTACATTACCGGTGCAATCACACATATTTTACTACAAATACATGAGAGCTTTTCATCAGCCCAGCTTTCTGTGCTCCTGTGAGACCCCACAGCCTGGCACACCTGCACAGAGCTCAGCAGCACTTGTAGTAAGGCATTTTCAAGGAGAAGATTCCCTTCTGGAAGGTGTTCCTGCCCCAGTTCATGAGCTGGTATATCATCCTTCAGTCTCCAGCACATGAGCTCTCCCTTTTGGCCTCACTCCCCTGCGAAAAAGGCTCCAGGGATGTGGGTTGTGTTGCCAGCTCCCATCCCCTTCAAACACACCACAACCACCTGGGTTAGGGGGGGGAAATAGTCAAGGACAAAGATTATAAAATGCTGAATTCCTAAGTAATTATTTTTATGGCAACACAGGGCTCTAAATAGGAACTAGGTGTGGGGTTTTTGTCTGTCCCATTTCTTCTCTCTACTGGCTGTAAAAACATCCTACAAGAACTTACTCAGAAGAAGGCATCCATCTTGTAGGTGCATAAAAGTGGTCGGACAAATCCCATTTTAGCTGTCTAAACGTCTTTGGTGAAAATGCCCTGGAGTTTGTAAGAGCAAGAAATGCTCCTGTACTATTAGCATCAGACAAGACTACAAAAACCAGTCAGCTCATTATAAATATATTTGTAACTACAGAAAGAAGAAGAGTTTAAATAACTATTTAGCATCTATTTACAGCTCAAAGACCTCTTCAATTGCATAAAAATGGAGCAGTGAGTAAGTGGCAAAGGACACAAAGCACAGTACAAGTGACTAATAATCACTGATTGATCCTGTCAATTTGAAAAGAATCCTGTAATTTATTTTTGAGTTCCAGTGGATCATAGAAACCAAATACAAATTCTGTACACAGAATTTATAGAAATTGCAGGTTGGGATACCTAAAATGTAGCACTTAAATCTTGTTTTAAGATGTTTTCTCAGGGAGCTAGGAGTGGCCAGAACATCTGGAAACTGGGACCCTGGGTCTGGACCACTTCTTGGGGAAGTGTTTTTTCAGTAAAGACTCATGCAAAAAGAGAGAGGAATGGTTTAAATGTTAGGATGCCTTTTTGGGACTACCTAAAAACAGAGGCCAGACAAAATTAAGGGAATAAAGGGCAGTTCTATTTATTGAAGGGCCTTCAGGTACATTTAGGGCAGGTGAAGCCCCCAGGGGTTACACCCAAAATGGACAACACATCATGGGTTTTCATTTTTATATGTTTGCTCCATTTGCACATTGGGGGTTAACTTTCCAATTATAGCTTCAGGTAGTGAAGTTATTTACCCCAAATTTGCTACCCAAATATTCGCTTTAGTTTAGATTCCTTGGGGCTCAAGACAGTGAGGTGTCCTTGATTCCCAGGCCTGGAGGGGAATTGTGTTGTCTGACCAAAATGGGAAAGCAGCAGCTAACACTGTATGGAGTTTAGTTATACACTGAAGAATTGCAGGATTAAAAATACGTTAAAAACAGAAAAGTTAAAACCCTAAGGCATCAGTCTTGCTAAGGAAAAGCCAGCTCCTGTACTCCAGGAACTTTTGAAATACAACCTGCAGGTTGCTACACGGTGCTGCTAAAACTCATTTATTACTAATGACTCGTAGGAGGAGTCAGCCTTGCTGTGTGTGCTGACTCCTTCCCAGCTCCCTCTACACAGTTTAAGTTTCACTCAAGAGTGAGATCCTGCTTGGTGCCTCAGACCCTGAGCAGGAAATCAGGGAGATTTTTGGAAAACACATCCAGTGCATGCTATTCCCAAGGGGATGCCTCAACCTCCCACAAGCTGATCCCTATTCCAGGTGTGGAGAAAATCAACATATTTGACCCCTGGAGCTGGGCAGGTCACACTTCCCAGCCACAACTAAACCCATTAGGCAGCGCATCCTGCAGGTTGCTGTCAGGAGCCAGCAGAGCAGGGGGCTGTGGGCACTCACTCGTAGACGCAGTGGGCAGCTGTGAGGATCCAGAGGGGGGTGATGACCGAGCCCCCACACAGGTGGTGGCCCTGGAACTGCAGGCTCACCTGCCAGGGCCACTGCCGGGGTGACGACGCGTTGCCCCCCACAATCCGTGGCCCGTAGCTGGCCCGAGTCCCACAGGCTGCCAGGAAGCAAAGGTTATGGTCAGAGAGGAAAAACAGCCCTGCTTTGGGTCACTGCCAGCCCTGCTAAAGGTGGGAGGTCTCTGCAGCTGGAGCATCCCCACCTCATCCCCATGGCGCATCCCAAAAGTTTCTGCTCCTCCCTCCCATCCCTGCAGGTCACTCATGGTCTGGGGGCTCTGGAGTCCATGGCTGTCCCTTCCCTGTAAATCCCCCCTGCTCTGCCCTCCTTCATCCTCAGGGTCACACACAGCCTGGCTCAAGCACCTCCTCTCCCCTCGTGGTGATTTTGCTGCTGTATTTTGATTTTTTTTTTAATCCCAGTCTGAAAATTAAGTGGCATGGAGAGGGGTGGGATGAAAATTCAATCACAGCAGAATTTCCCTTTTCCTGCCAAGACGCCAAAGACTTGGAATTACAGCGTGAATCTATGGACTCTACAGTGTGAGTTCATGGACTCAACACACAGGCCTTAAATATACACTTCCTACTGGGATTCTCACTGAAATGCTCCTGCTATCTGATGCTTCCAATCTGCTCTCCCAGCCTATTTTCTCTTTCTGAAATTCTTTCAAATTTTACATAAAAAATATATTTTTTAATTTGGTGTGATAAACTGATAGTATAATATGCCCTGAGTACACAGTTGCTCTCAACTCTTGCCATGCAGTGGATAAAGAAGGATAGTTTCTGCTTTATTTTCACTTCTGATTCTTACCCAAACACTTCAAGATGATCACATTGCCAGAAGTGCATTCCTCCCTGAGGTGAGAAGATAGTGCAGCATTAGTCCCAATTCACAAATACCTTAGGTCTTCCCAATATCATATAATTTTCCTGGGCACATAGATAAAAGTAACTCATATATTGAAAGAGGTACAAAAGCATGAACTCATCCAATCTAATCAGGGCCCTTAACTGAAATCCTGAATTTGGGAGCTTGGCCATCAGGATGCTGCAGACCATATGCTGCCCTGCTGAAGAAGGGTTCACTCTTCCACAAGCAGGAACTCATCAGCAGGTCTGAAGTCTCCTTGGACCCATTGCTCCCTTCTCACTGGAAGGTAACTAAGAAATTCATCAGAAGGAATAAATGGACCATAAAGGGTACATAAACCCACTGGGAAATGTGTAAGGATCTGCAAACTGGAACAAACTGCTTCATCATGGAAAAACAGAAGTGCCTGGTGCCTAACCATTTGCAAAAATGGCATCATGGGACAAACAGCCATTTCAAACAGCTCATTTGAAAGCCTTTGCTGATTTTAATAGGTCTTGGATCAGACTCTTAGTTCATATTCCAGCAAGACTGGTGCTGAGCCTCAGTCTAGGATATGTAACACCACCAATACCTACAAAGTACTACATTCCTGAAAAAACAGCAAGAATCCCAAACTATCAGTAATTCCCCTTCTACTCATTGCTCTTTTCCTGAAGGCATACCTGAGGTTGGTGGCATTGTGCAGGGATGTCACTTGATCAGCTGAGAACCAGTGGCTGAGGGACACGAAATGTCTTTGGAACTGTTTTTCAACTGCAGCCACGGGCAGGTAACCTGAACTCACGTAACTGCAAATAAACCATAAACACAGCTTCCCCAGACAGCACTGCAGCAATCTGCTTTAATAATTCACCAGTTCTGCTAAGGAAAACCACAATAATCAGATTCTGGCATTCGATAAAAGCAGTTCTAGCCTCCCCCTATGCTCCTTACCACGTGCATGTATTTTTGACATAATCATGTGTGGAAGCCACATATGCTGAGATGCATTTAACTGGTAGAGAAAATAAATTTTAATTGTAGTATTACAATGAAGTTTTTCATTGTAAGTGGTTGGCACATTTCCTGAGGCACTAAGAAGCTTATTGTCTCCTTTTTTTTAGAGTTATGCTTTGCAGCAGGGAGGATGAATGATTTTTAATTTTTTCTTCTCTTTGTTGAAAAGTTGAGATTTATTTTATCCTAAAGGCAACAAGAATTTATTTAAAGAAGCTTTATACTGCTAACTATAACAGAAATCAGAATGACGCCATGGTAAGAAATAACAGAGCATCGTGACAAATCACAACTTAATATCTTTCTCAATTTTGTGAAAGTTTGTGAAAGAAATGCTTTTTCAGGAATGGGATCAATCCAGCAAGAGCTGCCTTGCCATGTTCTTCTCTAATTTTGAGGTGGACATTGAATCCTATCAGATGTCATGACGTGAATTGTGTATACAATTTACCTACAGGGCAAGTAAAAGAAGTGGAAAATGGTCATATTTTTTTTAGTGCCTCTCTGACAGGCTACTAGAGTGACAAATAGGATTTAGACACCTGCATCACACAGGGAAGATTTAGCCAAGCCTTTACATTTAGCCATCATGCAGGATTTAGAGCAATAATAAAAGGTATCTGCCATGTACAGAACTATTTCCCACATCATCTCAAATCTCCTCAATCATATCACTCACAAAGGTGGATTGTTAGGTCATTTTTAAGGCACAAACTAACACGAGGTTTCATTGGAAAGACTGGAAACCTCAGAGTTTGTTCAAAACGCCAAATGCAGTTGGTATCCATACCTTGAGAAGCCCAGGTGCTTGCAGGTTGTGTTCCCATACTCTGCCCTCCAGTCATCCGAGCAGACAGTTCTCCAGGACCCAAAGGTGAACACCTGCAGCACTGCCCTCTTCCCACTCAGCCTGACTTTGAGATTCAGGACAAGAAAAGTCTCAGTGAGCTGTGAAGATCAACTGCTGTGGTGTCTGTGTTTTCTGGCTCACCAACTTTTTACTACTTGTCTTTTTCATTTGGATCCTTTGACAGAATTTTACCCTTCCCTTTAAAGGGTAAAGATAAGGTACTCTGAGCTAGGACAGCTGGACAAAAAAGATCTTTGCTCATTTGCTCATGTGAATGTCAGCTGTAATAGAGGTGGTGGAGGCTGCCTGGCCCTCCAGGAAGCTGTAAGCAAATCTTGCTGGTTGCAGTGAGCTGGAGATGGAGATGCCTTGCCCTGAGGAAACCCATGGTCAAGGTGAGGGATGGAAGGTGGTGGGCACCTCCAGTGTCAGAGAGGTGCATCACCTGTGTCCAGCTGTCCTGGACCTGGGAAAGGGCACATCTGTGTGGTGTTCCCAGGGAGAAGGGAGGCTATGCACGTGGTCACTGCTGAACAGGGCTTTCCCACACGTGCCACAATTCCAGTGTTAGGGAATTGCAGAGGAAGACATGAAAAGCAGAGATATTGCCACTGGCTCCACAGAGGCCTCAACCTCCCTGGGGAAAACTCTCCAAGTGCTGAACACATTGTGCTGGGGCCAAAAGCTCATGGTTCTTGTCATTCCTCTTTTGCACAGATGGAAAGCTGTGCTGCCTCCTTATCTATAGGTACAGGAGCCAGGATTACAAGTGCACTGAGCTAAAACCCAGTTATTCTGTTTATTAATGTTAAAGTCCTTTCCCTCCAGTGGCTGTGAACACCAGTCACCTTCCATAGCACAGGACAGGGAAGTACCATTTAAAACATCCCTGTGGTTCCCAAAACCACCACAGAGAGAAATCCAGAAAGAAGTTGTGCATTTCACAAGTGAAGCAGCAAACTCTGCAGCACTGAGTGCACAAAAGGCTGATTTCTCCCATACCCACATCCTTTAAGATAACACCAGGTTTTTGCAATCTTCAAAACTGACACAGCACAACAGTGTGGCAGTAAATACAGAGCTCTGTATTTACACAGCATAAACCAGTGGGGTTATACCTTGCAGGCAAGAGGAAAAGTGAGCAGTCAAAAAGCATCTGGGCTTCTAATGGAGAAAATTATCAAAACTGGCAGTAATAATATTCAGCAATCATCACATTTATCTAAAAATTAGTTTGATTTTTCATAAACTGTAAATCAGTACCTCAGAGAGATTGCTCCTCTGAAGTGGTGATTTAGATATTCCATTGGTCTCTGTCTTTCTTGTCTCACCCAAACTCTTTACAACAAGCATTCCTTGATAAGTTGCCTTGATAATTCTACAGGAGGAGGTAGGAGGGATTTATAATCAAAATTAAATTACCACATCTGTACTCATCCTCCCCTTCTTTACAGTTGAAGACACCATTGCACCTGGCTGATTTCTGGATACACTTAAAGGATGATCGACAGCGAAACTTCCCAATGCAGTTGTACTGGACTAAAAGGAATGAAAGAACACAGGGCAATGAAAACACACTTGGATTTTAATTTAACACTTCAGCATTCCATCATCTGTCCAGATTTCAGCCTTGCTAAAGAAAAGCCAGCTCCTGTACTCCAAGAACTTTTGAAATACAACCTGCAGGTTGCTACACGGTGCTGCTAAAACTCATTTATTACTAATGACTCGTAGGAGGAGTCAGCCTTGCTGTGTGTGCTGACTCCTTCCCAGCTCCCTCTACACAGTTTAAGTTTCACTCAAGAGTGAGATCCTGCTTGGTGCCTCAGACCCTGAGCAGGAAATTAGGGAGACCCTTGGAAAACACATCCAGTGCTTGCTATTCCCAAGGGGATGCCTCAACCTCCCACAAGCTGATCCCTATTCCAGGTGTGGAGAAAATCAACATATTTGACCCCTGGAGCTGGGCAGGTCACACTTCCCAGCCACAACTAAACTCTTTCTTCCCTTTCCTTTGTAGAAGCTGTTTTTGGTAGGGGGAAGTTGTTTAGTTTTTTAAAAGCAAACTTAGAAAAGAGAATTGCAAGACAAAAACATGGTGTGGGCTACCCATAGGGTTTTTTTTTTTTACCCCCAGTTTCCAAACTCAGCACATTGCTTGAGGGGAGCTGACAAAATTTTACTAGAGAAAGGTGTCCTGAAGCTGCAGGTTCCCCAGTGTTGTAGATATTACACCAATCCTCTCAGGAGTCCCAGACTTATTTTATCCCTAGGTTTAAATAAAATTTAAAGTCATCACATCAACAAGATTTTTTACTTCCACAAACAAGCCACAGTAGCAGTTTAATTCCATTCTCAGTAAAAGGCCCATGAAAAATTAAGCATTTGAATGGTTAAGTGAGAACTTCATAAATAACTAATGGTACTCACCACCCAGGCCAATGGCAACTGCTAGGATTACTGCAAGGAATAAACCACAAATATATGGGAAGTATTTTAGAGAGACAAGAGCATGGCACATTGAAGGTGGTTCAATATCTCCTGAAAAACAGAGAGAAAGCTTCTGTGAGGTTAAATCAGCTGAGCTGGCAATCAAAAAGATTTATCTAACATTGAACTAGATGTCATCAATAACCCCTGGATATACTTTATGAGCTGACCTCACCTGAAGGGATTTGGATTTGCTCTCTCAGGGAATGAGAAGGCTCCAAGTGCTTTGGGACTGTTGCTGCTCTCAGACATCCCCTGAGCATTTGTCTTGGGAGGGTCTGAAGCCCCTGGCCTGTCCTCAATGCAATCAACAATGTGAGCTCCAAATTTTCATGGGCTACACCACACTGGGAGCTTTTCAAACTCATGAACACCTCTGCTGAAAACTTGAAAAATGAAATTCAGACCTGTTCTCTCTGTGTAATTAAACCTGTGTGCAGCTCATAAATACAAGTTCAAGACAAGAAGGAAGTCACTGGAAGCAAGATTATCTGAAAACTATTGAAAGCTAAACTTGCAAAAAAAGCAAGATGCTCTAATTAGTCTCATAAACTGTGAAAAAGTGATCTGTTCAAAGTTTAAAGAAAGAAGAAAAGAAGAAAGAAGGCAAGAAGAAAACTGAATGATGGCTCGAGGCTGAGTCTTGAGTTTTCAAGCATAAAAAGAGGCACCTAAAGTTAAAATAAACATTAGTAGTTAATGCAGAATACATTTCATGAGCTGGGCCTGTTTACCAACCACTGACCTCCAGAGCTGGCCTCTACTTAGTGGTATTGCCACTTGTCTTTAATTTTAGTTCATACTGCTCTTCACTTTCCTATTCCTCAAGCTTGATAATTGAGATTAGCAGATACAATCAGTCAAGGATAAGGAGTGTCTCTAAGGGTTTATAGACTCTTCAGTAAATCCCAGCTTCCTCAGACTCTCAGCAGCAGCTGAATAACTGGTTCTGGCAATGGACTTGGTGTCTGGCATGACAACACCCTTAGACAGCTGTAGCAGCTAATGGACTAGAAAATTAAATTGCTCTATTTTCACTCTGGAAGCTCAGCCTGCCTATGTTGGAGCCCTTGGCTATTTTGAAACCTATGGGAAGCAGCAAGCAGACATGCTAATCCTCCAAGGCTGCTGTATTGTATACTCAGGTTTTTTAATGGACCAATCTCTAGGTTGGCAAAATTTCAAACCATTCAAAAATGTGTCTGAAAAGTGTGGGGAAATATTTGCTCCTGTGTGAATAATCTGGCTGTGAAAAATGCTTGAGTGTGGAAGTGGACACAAGAGGTCATCACATCACTGAGCTGCCAAACCTCACACCTGGGGGAGGAAGGTCATGTTTCCTCCTCCTTGCTGTGATTGCTTGCTCTGGGTGGGCAAGCACAGTTTGGCACACAGTGGCCATTGGGATTGCAAAGGTCAAAGGGCTGTGGATTGTCCCTACCAGATCCATCTGCACTCGGGTCCACTCTTGCTTGTGGTATGAAGAAAAATCTTTTGAAGGTAAACTGAATTTGTGGTACTGGCGGTTCATCTTCTGTAACAGAGATGATTTCAAGACTTCCAGTAGTGGGATTTGTCTCTTGAACCTGACTCAACAGGAAAGGGAAAAAAAAAAAAAAGAAAAAAAAAATGAAGAAACTAATCATTATAATGTTGTCATAGAGTCACAGAATGGTTTGGGTTGGAAGAGACCTTAAAGATCATCCAGTGCCACCCCCTGCCATGGCAGGGACACCTTCCACCGTCCCAGGCTGCTCCAGCCCCAATGTCCAACCTGGCCTTGGGCACTGCCAGGGATCCAGGGGCAGCCACAGCTGCTCTAGGCACCCTGTGCCAGGGCCTCACCACACTCACAGTGAAGACTTTCTTCCTAACATCTCATCTAAACCTTCTTGTTTACCCTTTGGGCACTGGAAGGTCACAAGATCTCTCTGGAGAAAGGTCTTCTCTAAGATGAAGAACACCAATTCTCTCAGCCTTTCCTCACAACAGAGGTGCTCCAGCTCTCTGAGCATCTTCCTGGCCTCACTCCAGCAAGGTCCATGTCCTTCCTGTGCTGGGCACCTCAGAGCTGGACACAACACATTGTTATGTACTTAATTTTCATGAGAAGCACTTATAATTAATTTACCAGCAAACTACTGAGGTTAATTTTTGTTCAGATTTGTCTAAGCACCAGAGCTACTTTTAACAACTCACACTGGGGGTGTGAATCCATTCCCTGCTCTACAATTGCAATAGGAAACAAGAGAAAAAATAAAATGCACAGGACAGCAGCATGGCACCTAACAGGATCCTCATCCAGGGGAATTTTACTCCAGTAAGCTTTTGATGACATACTACACAGGGAAAAAATTAAAGTTAGCTACACTAGAATTTGGGGCAAATAGATTTGAAATGCTAACTTCTGACTCTGGCTCTGCACAGTGGCAAAAGCAATCAGATTTTTGAACTCAGAGTGGTGTGAAATAGGTCCAGGTTTGTTAAAGACAGTGGAGCTGGTAAGCTGTAAAAGCAGCATGTTTGCAGAATCACTCCCAGAAAATGCTTACAGTGACACATTTTAGGCAAAGAACACATGTTTTATCTATGACATTATATCTATAATGGAATATAAGCTGGAGTACTTTTTCACCTTTCAGCGGTAAAGTTCATGCTCTTTCATTTGGTAAAACTTCACCTACATTTCAATGAACATAAATTAAACTTCGTGGAGAATCTCCCAGCATGATTGTTAAATATTGAAACCAAAAAGCCTTCTAGCTGGTACATAATTTGCCCATCATGAAACAAAACAGCATTGTGAACTAAATTACATGCAAGTCAAACACTGACATTTCGCTTATTCAGAGGCTATCACATGCTCCCAAATCTTCACTCACCTCTTCCTGAGAAGTCATAGTTAAAAGCAAAACTGTTTTCCTTCTTCATTATCAAAAGCAGCCCAGAGGAAACTGGGAGTTTGCTGAGCCCCTCTGCTCAGGGAGGGTTTCCATCCGGCCGTGGCATCGCGGGCACAGCCCGTGTAACCCAACCTGGAGAGGGGTATCAGGTGTGCCTGGATGGCATGGCTACAGAAAGGGGGAGATAAAAATTCAGCATGCTGTTAAATTAGCCTAAGAACACCAGGCAACACGGTGGGATTTGCAAAACTCCCTATAACCCCTTAGCAAAGGAGCCCCAGGAATGCCCCACGAGTGCTTGTGTAGTAGGTATGTTGAGACAGACTAAACTGGCATCATCACCAGTCCTTTATTAAAAACTTTTCATGCCTTTTTCCAGTGTACTTCTTTATAACAACTCTGACTCCTTCCCTCATAGGCAGTTCCACACAGCTCTGACTCCTTCTCCCCTCTCTGCATAACTGGCTCAACCCCAACCTGTCCCTTTCCCGGCTGCCTTACCCTGACCGTCCCTCACAAAACATCTTCTTATCTGTCCCTTGCACAACTGCATGTCCCTGACCTCCTCACAGCACAGCCAGCAGGCTCCATCCCAAACTGCAGCAGGCCCTCAAGCTCTAATTCCAAATGCAAGTAGACCTTACTCTTAACTGACCCACTCTTTTAACCCCCATCCTCATTGGGCAGGCACAGATGTTTCCACTCCTCAGTAGTCAGTACAGCTGTAATTTATGAGAAAAGATTGCCTTCTTACTATCCTTTCAACCTATCTTACAGGCTTGCTCCTCCTCTGTCAAAACCCTGAACACCAACAGCTGTGGGTGGCAGAGAGCAGCAGCCCCAGGGCTTCACCTCTTCAGCACACAAAGCTCAGGACTCACCTTGCTCCTTCTTGGCTTGGTTTAGCCTTTGCTATGTGCCTGCACAGGGTTTTTGAAAAAGCAGCATCTCATGTTGCTGAAGGACCAGTTCAGTTGTATTCTGGGATTTAGAAAAGGGAAATGTATGTTCGGCTGCAAGGAATGCTCAAGAGTAGTAAGAATTTGGCTGGGTTGTTTTTACTTAGAAGAGAGACTTCTGGGAGAGGGAAAGGTGGAAAGAAGAAGGAGAAGGAAGGATGATGCAAAAAGACACAGGAGCTTAAGTGAAACAAGGCTCCTGAGAGGCCAGGGAGGAAATGGAAGTTTTCCATGATAAAACCCATGTCCCTGGAACATGGCTGGGATGAGAGAAGCTCTTCTGTCCCATTTCTGTGCATGATGGAGACTGGCACTTCCGAAGGAGAGGACACCACATCATAATGCTGTTACTTAAGCCATGACATCAAGAATCCTTCATCATCTCCTGTGCCACTCCTTCAGCAGCCTTCCCTGGAAATGGGGACATTCTCCCCACGACACTTCAGATAATTCTGTTGTTTCTCCAAATGGCTGGAGAATCATCTCAAGCTGGCCAGGAATCCCAAGGGGAACTTCAGCCAACGTGGGGAAGACATGAGGGCTCATTTCAGGTGACCAGCAGCTCAGGTGATCCTTTCAGTCCACAGGGTGAGGTGTCCTCCAGAGGCAACACTGATACCTGCAATGAGGACAGAAAAATCTGTCTCCAACCAATTCACCCACCTTGGCCATGCTGGAAAGGCTGGGGACCAGCCAGGGCAGCTCTGCAAAGGCTCCCACAGTGGGACTGGCACCACTGGAAAGGACAAATTCTCCTCCCTGCTTCCACCCTGAGCTGCTCCAAGCTCAGCCTCAGGGTGTGATTCTAGATGGGACATTGGGTTTAATCTTCTACAGTTTGGTTGCTCATTGCCTTTGGCTGAGAAGACCAAAGCAGGAGCCCCATATGATATGGGCAGGAGGACTTGAAAACTGAGCCCAAAAGGAAAGTTTTGGCCTGCAGACTGAGTTCCTACATGCTGCAGGACAGCCCCACTTGTTCCCCCGGTGCAGTTGCAGCTCTATAACAGGGTGGTGTTTACACCACTTAATTAGTGGCTTGTCTGAAGTTTCTTCTGTCTTCACTCAGAGCCAGGATTAAAAACATGAAGGAAATGGATTTTCTCATGTTCAGGCTTGGTTGTTTATTAAATTTTTATCTAAAGTAAAGAAAGTTCTCCAACACTTATAGCTACCAGCTAGAAGCAAGCAAAATGAAGCTGAATCCAGCTGCTACAAGGTCTCTTAAAGCTAAACAGTCCAATAGAGAATTAACACCTATATTATTTATACTTTTAACCCAACAAATAAATTCCCATGACCCACAGTGCAGCACTAACTCTCCAACCAAAAACTATTACCAGAAACCATGAAGAAGGAAGATGAGCATGGAAAAGGAGACACCACCCAAAATCCTCCATCTTGTCCCATACCTATTACTATATTATAAAAACCTCAAATTCAAAACCCTTCACCATGTGAAATCACACACTTCTGTTTAACTACACACCCGTGATTTTAACTCCATCACTCAAATTTGGAAGCCTTCTCCAAGGCCTCAGGTCAAAAGCAGTGTTCTCCAGGGGGTTAGTGCCAGAAAGCACAGAAAGCTCAAAAAACCCAGATTTCTGGGATCTAACACAGCTCAGGTGGATTTCTTGGCTTTCAGGAGACAATTTAAAGTGGAAAGCTAAAGGATTCCACCTGAGCCCTTTCAGCAAGCCCACTCTGACTCTGGTGGTTACCTTTGGGCTCCTCATCTTGTTCTGCCAGGGCGGAGAGGAAAAGTTTTGCTTTTTCAGCCACCCTACAACAAAAATTCAGAGGCGCAGATTCTGTGAAAACAGGATGTCAGCTTTTGTCAGAAAAGATCACAAGGGGTGTGAGGTTTTGGTTTGGGCTTTTTTTTTTTTCTTTATTTTATCCGCCTCTTTTTCTCTGTTTCATTTTCTGACTCCCTCCCTCCCTCCTTCACGCCCTCCTGCTGGTTTCTGCCAGCACACAGAGGGATGGCGGTGGCAGAGGCACAGCTGTATGCAAAGGTGTCCAACAAGCCCCGGGGCAGGAGCACCTCTGCCCTCCTCGAGCCTCTCCTGGCCAAAGGATTCCCGGCTCATATCGCGTGAGTAGCGTGCTCAGCTGCCTTTGCACTGGGAGATTTATTTCAGATATTGGGTGTTCGCCATAAAATCCCCATACATTTTGGTCAGGAGATTGTGCTGCTCCCAGGGGTGATGTCCCCATGCAGGGACCAGACCTGTCTTGCTCTGAATTTCATATAAAACTGTGTGTATTACCCACATAGCAAACCCAACCTGCTCAATATCCAGTATTTTAAAATACTGTGTAAATCTAAATATGCACACCCTTCCACATCCTGAGTTTTGAGAGGCTTTCAATAAGTTGAGAAGTTAGCTTACTCTTAGGATACATCCTCTTTCATTTTTTCCTGCTTATTACTCTAATTATAAGGGAATGAAACATGGATGTAATTTCCAACCAAAGGTTTTTTTCAGGCCTGGCAAAAATCTCCTGCTGGATGGTGTCACTGGAAACTGGCATTTTTTCCTTATGATGCCACCTAGGTCTGTCAATTTTTCTTCTTTTTTTTTCTTCATGTCTTTCTGTTCCAAAAATCATGTCCTGCCTAGAAAACATCATAGGAAAGAATGAGGCACTATTCTTGGCATCTCCAATGGATGAGAAAGTAACTGATGGCAGGTAAACAAGTTAATGCAAAAGAAAAGTGCCAGTCACTCCTCCTCCACAAACCTCTCCTGTTGGACTGGCAAGTTTTGGGGAGGATTTTCCAATTTCTGGATGGCAAGTAGGGACATTTTGGTTCAAATTGTTAAAAAAAAATCTTATTATTTAAATATCAAAGAACCCCTCACAAAAATATTTTAAAAAGAAGAGAAACATCTCTCTACCTTTTGATTGAAAATTAAGTGAGTGGAAGAAGTTCCATTTTTAAGTGCTGTGTTGATTTTTGGGAACAGCTGTGGTAGCAATGTCAGACATGATGGGCACAGCTCACAAAGGCACTGAGTCCCTTTCTCCCAGTGATGTACAGTTGGATTTTAGCTGTGGGCTGAAAACATGGCTCATCATTTCTCTATTAATCCTCTAACTTTGGTCAGCCCAAAGTAATAGCTACTTTCTGAATTTTTTTCTGCTTTATGTGATGCTTTTTCAATCCCCTTCAAAATAGTTTCTGCTGTTACTGAGATGACTTTGTGTTTCCCAGTTCAAAATCAAGAAGCAGCAGCAGAAATACTGAGCAAATTGATGTAAGATAACAAAATATCAAAAAGTAATTAAAAAAAATTCCTATTATTGACCTTAAGACCAAAATTTCGATTGTGTTTCTAAAAAGCCTTTTAGCTGCCTCTATTGTCCCTCAATTAAACCATGAATGAAAGTACTGAAAAGTTTCTTTTGAGATGTTCTGGCCTGAGAAATATGAGGTGGGGTGGAAGCATTACAAAATCTTTCATCATGTACAGCCAACAGGCCAAAGCAGCATTTCCCCAATGAATGAAACTCAACTATGTGAGGGTCAAGTCCAGCCTAAGATCAAAAAGTTTCCACAAGAAACTGTGCCGGCAGTTTCTGTTTTAGGGAAGAGCTTGCTTATTCTCACTGTAGATTTCTTTTTAATCTACTTTCATTACAGATTCTCAATGGTTTATTCTTCTCTGTGAGAGAAATTAGTACATTGCAGAACTTACTCTTCGTATTATTTTTCAGTTTTCACTTCTCATCTTGGAAGTGTAGGATTAGTCACAGCCTAATGCATTCCTAGAGCTAAGGGCTCCATAAACCTTGCTGGAAATCATCCTACAGCCAACACATGTGATGGGACAAAAGGTGGGGACAGGTCTAGAGAGGAGCACAGGGAAGAAGGAGATGGGACTGAGCAGGATGGCAGCTCATGGCCTCAGCTCTCACTTGTCTTCTTATATTTAATTTTGAAGGCCCCATGGTAGAGAAAAGCTGAAGCCAAGCTCTGTTTTAGCTTCAGAGCTGTTTGCACTGAGCTTGTCCCCAGGAGGGAGGAGCAGAGTGGCATGAAGTGATAAAACACTCCCCTGGAGGCTCAATGATGGTGATGAACCCTGGCATCACTGCCACTGACACCTCCACAAGGCACAGCAGGAAAAGCTGTGAGGACAGGGACAGCAACACGGTTGTTTGTGTTTGGTGTGATGGAGAAGGAGGGCTCAGCAGAGGCACAGAAAGAAAATGTGCAGTATTCAGTGACAGAGGACATGGGCTGGCTTTAGACCTCGTGGTTGTGCATTGATCTGCCCACAGAAATTGATTTACTTTATGGAAAAAAGACGTAGAAGGTAAAGTTTGAGTGGAAAATGTTAAGTCTGCAAATCAGAGGTCTCTCTGAATTCTTCAGAGAGAAATTAGAGTGGAGGGATTGAATTAAAACCTTTGAATGGATTGACATATATTAAGCTAGTCATACATAGAGGTGCAAGTTTAAGTTTTAGAATAAGCAAGCAAGTAAGAATATGTTTTAAGTGCTTTAAAGAGTAAAAGTCTTAGAAGAACCAGTTCTAGTGAAAGTTGGAAAACATAGTCCTAGAGACTAGTGTTGAAAACAAGTTTCCATGTAGGCTCTGAGAGCATAGTTTCAGATATAATAAAGCTATAGTAAGAATATTGCTTACATTTTTTAGATAGAACAAGATAGACCATGTGCGTAGTTTATACGTAACCTGGCGTGCTAAGAAATCAGAATTCTAATAGGTTCAGAAGAAATGGTTTGAGTTTGTGTTTTTAGCTTATTGAGTAATTTGTGTATAAGAATCTGTGCATTAGGGAGAGAGCTCTTGCTCTCTCGCTTTTCTCCTCTCCTCACCCCCATCACCATCACCTGAAGAAGAGAGGAGCTGCAACAGCAGCATCCACCCTCCCAGGGCCTCAACAGGAGCAGCTTCTACTCTGATTGGGACTTTGCTTCTATTTGTGACTTTACTTCAATTTGGGACTTTACTTCTATTTGGGACTCTATGCCGAAATCTTTTAGCATGGACTTTAACATTTCTGACTCTTTGCCTTTCGAGACTGATGTGCCTTTACAATAAACAACTTCATAGCAACTAATAGCTGCTTGGCTCTTTTAAAGAAAACAACCACAACCCAACAGAAAGGCTCATGTTTGTCCTCATCCCTGCTGAGCCCCACTAAAAGGCCAGCAATATCTGCATATAAATGTTATTAACAAGCCCCAGTGTAGTTTTCATACTAAAGAGAAGACAGAGGACTGGGAGGGAACACAGGATGAGCCTGAGTCCTGCAGCTCAATGCTGATACGTGTTCAGGTGTCACAGGGATGGATGAAGAACAAAAATGAGAAGAGGCAACACAACTCAATGCCCTCAGGAGCCAGTGGCCAGAAAGGGTGGCCTCAAAAGAAAAAGAAAGACATCAGCAGATGCCAAGAAATTCAGTTGTTTTTTTTTTCCAGTGCCCTCTGTCTCTACTTCCCCTTCGTGTTTCTTCTGAGAAGTTTGTAGGTGCATTTAAGGGGTGGAAATGGGACTCATGAGTGCAGCTGCTGCTTGTACACTGGAATCCTTCACCAATCACCCAGTATTCAGGCACAAAGATTTGCTCATGTGAAACACATAGCTAGTGAGAAAAGGAAATGTGAATCAAACCCTACCTCAGAGAATGGAAGTTGCATTAACAGAGAGAAACGAGAGGTTTTGTCCCTCATCTTGGACTGAGCTGCTGGCTTAGATCTGGCTCTCTACTGGCTGTGGGGGATCCTCAATCCAGATTTCAAACCCCAATATAAGCATGTTTTGCTTAGTTTTAATGTATGGGCTTGGCCCTGTCATCTGGAATCAGAATCTTTTTGCTATGAACCAAGAAAACTCAGTTCTTACAGTGCTTGATGGATGGTTTATCTAACCCCAAGGAAATTCATATAGTCAGTAAGGCTGCCAAGGAAACACCTCCAGAACACAAGAGAAGGCATCTTATGGGGAGAACAGATTACCAATCTTCAAGGAATTAAAGACTTGCAGTGAAAAAAAGCTATCTGGAAGGCTTCAAGAACAATAACATTTGCTAGGAAAAACCTTCTTGCTAAAGGTCCTGCCTGTGCTGGAAAATAGACTTGATGAACATAGTCACTAAATGCCCTTACTTTATAAAAGTTTTCTTTCTGGTATTCTGAGGAACCAATTTCGTGCTTTTTTTAGGCAAAAAGCCTTGGTTGCTACTGGACAAAAGACAACAGAAGATGCCGCAAAATGGTAAGTACCTGTGATTTCTAAGGTGTGCCTTCACATTAAACCTGCCTAAAAATCCTTGTTGATGTGTTCATCCTGTCACTGAATTTGAAGTTAGCTGCCATAAAAAACAAAACAAAACAACAACAAAAAAAAAGCTGAATTTGAGATTTTTTTTCATTTATTTCACTCAGAGAGAGAAATATTTGTATTTCTACTTATTCTGGGACGCAAGGTAACTTGTAGAAGGTCCTGGTAAATTAAAAACAAGCAGCTACTTTTACCAGTGAGTCAGTTCACAGGATCATCTGGTCTGGTCGGAAAATCCTCCTCAGCTTTAAGCCTTCTGAGAGAAAGGAACGAGGAAATAGGGGAAATTTTTGTAAATCCATGACTGCACTTACAAACACGTGCAGAAACACCAGCTGAAGGGGAACAGAAAGGCCCCCCACAAAGTAAAGTGAAAGGCTGACGGTCAGAGGGAGGTGTTTTTACAATTAAAATAATTAAAATAATTAGTGGCATTTTGAACACCACAAAGTTTTCTCCTCTCTACCAAGACTACAGGGTATTTATATGTCATTCACGTGCTGATAACTTTTTGTTGTCGTTTTAATTCACCTTCACATTAAATACAGACTTTCCTTGCACTTTCTTTTGGGTTTTGCTTTGCTTTTTCTTTCTCTTTTTTTTTTTTTTCCTTGGTTCAGTTGCTTTTTTTTCTTTTTTCTTCTATTTTCTTTTCTTTTGTGAGAAGCCAGAGGAGGCATTTGAGAATGGCATGTTCTTTCCAGATAATTTTTTTCAGGGATGCTGCCACACTTCCCAACAACCATTCCCAATCCAACAGCTGCAAAGACAAACATACAGTATGTGAAAGACATGGTGAATGGTATCATCACATGGCATACAAGTTTCTGACCTTTCCTTTCCTTGCATTTCTCATTTGTCTTGCTTGCTTTTCTTAGGGCTGAATAAAAAAGCTCTTCCTGAGTGTTTTTTAATCTTTGGCTAGATTTAATTTTGTCATTATTCAACATGTTCCACCCATTGCCTTTTTCTTCCTCCAGTCTTTTGTTTCCAGTCATGAAAAATGGGGGGAAAAAAACCCAAACCATAAAAATATCTAAAAAGCTATTTTTTGTTTTCTCTCATTTTCAGATGCTGATAGAAGTAAATGCACATGATAAAATGCAAAGTACTCAAAAAAATAAGCAGAAAAAAATTTCTCCATTATTGAGTGCTGCAGAGAGAGAAATGAGCTTTTACTTCAGCTTTTCATTTGAAAGAAAACAATAACATTGCATTGCCTTTTTCTGATTTCTGCTATGGAGGCTTTCAGCCACAGGACCACAGGAAACAAGAGGTGCACACACTCACTCTTGATGTTATGCTCTTGATTTCAGGCTGCATTCCCACTGCAATGACCCCTCCCTGGATGACCCAATCCCCCAGGAATATGCCCTTTATTTGTGCCCCACGGGCCGCCTGCACACCCGCCTGCAGGATTTCTGGAAGGAGAGCAAGCGCCAGTGCGGGAAGAACAGAGCCCACGAGGTTTTCCCACACATCACCCTCTGTGACTTCTTCCCGGTGAGGCAAGGAGAGTGCAGGGGTTGGGTTTCAGCTGGATGATATTTGGGGAAACTGGGCCACCTGCTGTTGTCTGATACCTGAACTTGTTGGTGATCAAATGGCATGACCCAGGTCCAGGCACATTGCTCAATGTCTGAGGGATGCTCATAGCCTGAGTGATGATTAATTCTTGAGTGATGCTCAGTGTCTGAGTGATGTTTGATATTTGAGTGATGCTCAGTGTTTGAATGATGACTAATGTCTGAGTGATGCTCAATGCTTGAGTGATGATTAATGCTTGAGTGATGCTCAATGAGTGATGCTCAATGCTTGAGTGATGCTTGATGCTTGAGTGATGATTAATGCTTGAGTGATGCTCAATGAGTGATGCTCGATGCTTGAGTGATGATTAATGCTTGAGTGATGCTCAATGTCTGAGGGATGCTCAATGCTTGAGTGATGCTCAGTGTCTGAGTGATTGTTGGAACCCTGGAAACTGAGAGTTCTGAACTTTCTGTGCTGACAGGCACTGACCCCAGGAAAACACTGCTTTTGACCTGAGGCCTTGGAGAAGCCTTCCAAAATTGAGTGACAGAACTAGAACCACTGGTGTATAGTTTGGATAGAAGTGTATAGTGTCACATGATGGAAAACTTGGAATTTGAAATTTTAGAATACAGTAATATGTGGAAAGCAAGAGGTTTTGGGTGGGAGGTTTCTTTCTTTTTCATCCTCTTCTTCATGGGTCTAGATGGGATCTTGTTTAATTAGATAGAAAATGCCTCACTGCGGGTCACAGTTGGTTGGTTATTGGGTCGAAAGTAAAAAATAATTTAGGTGTTAGGTCTTAATTTTAGTTAGTTTAGGTTTAAAAGACCTTGTAGAGAGAGATACATTGCCATTTCACCATTTTTTGCCATTTTTAGCTTGTTAGCTGGAAGAGCTGTAGCACTCACTGTAACATAGATAAGAATTAATAGACCTCTGAGTCTGAGTTTTTAATCCCGACTCTGGCAGAGAAGAAGAAAGAAGATACAGTGGTGCCCCGTGTGAGGATCAAACTCAAAATCTTCATATTATGATACTAAGTGATGATTAATGTTTGAGTGACAGTTAATGTCTGAGTGGGATGTTTTGGGGTAGCTGATCCATCTAGAGCAGCCCTATGCAGTGCAGCTGCTGTTAGGTGTCCTTTGCTGCCTGCATTTAGGATGGTAAACCTTCCCAGCAGTGGAGCAGGGTTAGTGTCATCACAGGATGCAGACAGCTTTGGTACAAGACTGTGGAAATCTCGGGAAAAGCTCTGCCTTCCCTAGAGAGCCCCATCAACAGGTCACTGCTGTGGTGGCATGTCCCAGATTTTATTCTTTTTATTGAAGCTGAAGATTTTGTGAAATCTTTTGTGAAGTCCAGCACTGGACTGGTCTGGAAAACTCTGGAGCCTCCTGGAATCCAGTTTTAGCATGTTGATGGTGCAACACATGAACATCAGCTGTATCTGGGATGTGTTAAAACAGGCTTGGGCAAGAGCAGGTGCATGAAAATTACTTTGTTCATCATATTTTTATGTTAAACCATTAAGTGCTTCCCCTAAGGATGGGTCATTGCAACCATGCCAAAAAAGTAGAGACAGTGAAAATAAGATTATTTTGTTGCAAAATACTGAGTGGTGCTCTGTGACCATTAAACACATTTATACAGAACAAAAATCATTAATTAATACTGAATAGCATTCTCTTGGGAAGCATCAAGTTTAAAGGCCTGTCTGGAAGAGGCATTGCAACCCTCACCTTGTACATCTCAGTAAAGGATGTAGGATAACAATAACACAAATTCCTGCTTAGAACTGAAAAGGGAAATCATGATCCTTCTCTCATTTCAGACTGATTACTGCACACCTGACAGATGGTAAAATATTTTGTCTTTTCCCTACCCAGTCTAGACATACCTTGGGTTGAAGGCTCCATCTCCTTATAGAACCAGGACACTGTGCTGATCCAACTGCCAAATACTGCTGGGTTTAATGCTAGGAATTTCAGGCAAATTCCTAGGTATTTTGTGTTTCTCAGGAAATTTATAGCCCCACAGTTTCCTGGCAGTGCTATATGACAGAGGTTACAGCACTGACTATGAGCTGGTGGCTAAAGCCTGCTGCTCCTCTGTTTTCTTTCAGTGTGAAGACCAGAAAGTGGAATTATTGTATGACATCCTAAAGCGAGTCGGTGACAGATTTTCCCAGAGCTTTCCAGCATCCATTTCCCTAACACTACATGCATCTCCCAGCTACCTTGGCTTCTTCATTGATGACAGCCAGGCAAACATCCTCAAAGAGTTTGCTGTGGCATTCTCATCAGAGGCTTCAGCCCTGGCAGGTAGGACCAGAGGGAAATTGGGTGGGTTGTAGCACAAATGCATAGCCACAAACATTCCCTGTGCCTCCATGGGGAGCTTAGATGATGTTTTCCTGCCAGCAAACAGCTTTTTCTCCAACAGATTTGCAAACAGAGTAGCCAGAGGAGCATGTTTTAGTCTTTGAAGACACAGCACTTTTGCCTAGAAGCTGAAATGATCCTGTGTGAAACTTGGCAGGTGATGGCTCAGGATATCCAGGATGGGCAGAGACATAACACTGCCCAGATCTCCAGCCTCATGGTGCTGTGGCTCAGCCTGATGGCCTGGCTGCATCCCTAGGAATAGGGGCTAATACCTTTTCCAAAGGAAACTGCATCACCAGTGGAGACTAAGGGGCACAGCCCCACCACAGATTTGTCTGGGAGAAATTAGTTCAATACATCTCAGGCTGGGAGAAGAAATCAAACCATGAACATTTCTGTTCCTCACAGATGAAGCCAGGAAGCAAATCCAGTCCACATTTGTGAATGACTTTGGCCTGGTTAAAAGCATGACACACTTCAAAACCATTATTCAGTAGATCTACTCTACCACTAGTTACTATGATATTTCCTGTATCACGCAGATTGTGCAGGATAAAACCAGAGGAGCTTTAAATAACCTTTGTTTCTATGCTGTGATGTGATGTGATTGTTCCATCCCTAGACTGCCACGTGAAGCCCTCCTTGAAGCAGTTCCACCTTACCTTGGCTCACAGGTTTTATCCTCACCATCAGAAGACTTTGGAACAACTGGCCAAAGGCATTAACCCAGGGGAGCCCTGCCAGTGGGTGGCTGCTCTCTATTCACGGGACATGCGTTTTGTGCATTACCAGGTACTGGAATCAGATCTCTTTCTTTTCCTGAGCCTTTAATTTTCTTTGCTACAGTCATCTTGCCTTTTCCATCCTTAAGAAAACCTCTGCCTGCTTAGCACAAGGCTTCAAAGAGCACGGCTGTTTCCAGTGCCATTTTGGCTGCAAAACTGCACTCCTGAATCAGTAGATAATACCTTTATTTTGGTAGGATGCTCGACCTGCATGTCTCAAAATCTATTTCCAAACCCCAGCAGAAAAAAAACCTAATCTTACCATGACATGAGAAAATAAGAGACAGGAAATCGTGATCCTTTAATATTTTCTAGGATTTGTCAGTTTCCAGTTTTGCAGCAAAATTCCCTTCAGCAAAATTAGTTTTCTTGATTGTTCCAGCCATGATGAAAACTGCAGCAGTGAGTAGGGTTCAGTTCTCACCGATGATTTTCTGCTTAGCAGACTCTTAGTTGAAACCAGTTGACATTCTTTCAGTTCTCATTTTCAAATTTAAATTACGGAATGTTCAATAGATTTTGTTAGATCAGTAAATCACTCTGTCACAAGTCTCATACTGGATTTTGGTCACACTCAGGAGAGCTGCAAGCAATCACAAAAATAGGTCAGATCTATGTTTGCTTTCAAGTAAGTCTGTACCAGTTATAGGGAGAAAAGAGTATTTTTGTGCAAACCAAGTGCCTGTTTGTCACTGTAGAGGCAGGCACAACATACAAAAGGCACTATATTCCAGAAGGCTAATATTTGTTTATTACAACAGTGCACTGTCTTTTATACCCTTTGCACAGTTTACACTTTTTTCATTGGTTACAATTAGTCAACGTAATGGTCACTGGTGGAAAGTTCTCCACCTCTGTTCTTCCCAGGACCTTTCTAAAAATACTTTCCACAGCTGCGGGGGTTCTTTTCCTGGTTATCTTCTCTCCTCTTCTCTTCTTGGTCTCTATGCCAACAGCCTTGGTCAGAGAATACTTCTCAAAACAAACCTCATTCACTAACCCTCTCTAACCCACACACCAGCTGTGGGTCCTACTATACCTGTTTTTACCCATACTGTAAGTGTGGTAGTGGCTTCCTTTTCCTCTGCCAAAGTGCCACTAAAGAGGAGGTTGCAGAGTGGAAAACAGAGCTGGTTCTGTGTCCGGGATAGGTGAACAACCATCCCTGAGCAGCTGCAGCACGGGGAGCACCCTGACCCCGCTGTGTGTCCCTGCAGAGGCTCAGGGCCCTGTTCCAGTACAAGCCCCAGAACATTGATGAGCTCCTGATCAACGCTGGGGACCTGATCTACGTGGAGCCGAGGCAGCAGAGCGAGGTGAGCGAGGGCTGGGTGATCGGCACCTCGCACCGCACCGGCTGCAGGGGCTTCCTCCCCGAGAACTACACCGAGAGAGCCCACGAGGCAGACACCTGGGTCAGGCACAGGTAACCTGCGGCTTCATGGGTGGGAAATCTCCTCCTTCCTGCTGAGGAGCTGTGGCAGCTCCTCCTTGGGCAGAGGGGGAATCCTGAGGGTCTGGGTGAGATGCTGGGACATCTCCTCAGAGAAAAGAGGACACACACCTGCAGACACCCAGAGTTCATAAGTTCAGGTGCTTCAGGGATGACCCCTGTTCACTCTTGAAGAACCTGAACACCCTAATGAATTTTGAAAGAGCACATTCTGCCAGGGCAGGCTCAGCCTTCAGACTGGCTCTCAGTTCACTTCTTGTTTTTCTCATTTCAAGGGCTTGTAGAGTTAGCTTGAAATGAAACCACACAAAGGTTTGCTCCACCACCTTGGCACCACCCTTGTCTTGATGTGCCCTGCATCAGAAGGTATCTGTCTGGCTTCCTGCACTTCACTCTGCAGCTGACACTCTGCAACACAGCTGATGTTACTTGTAGATTAGAGCTGATTTTTCTAAGATGGGAAATTTTGATGCCCTTCTTGATGTCTCAGAGAAAGGGAGGAGGCCACCAGGTAGTATTTCCTGCTTGAAGCTCCCACTTTAGCAGGGTTACACCCAATATACACCATCAGTTCTTAATATTTTAGGCTCATTTATATGGGGCACATTCTAAATTAACAGCAGAGTGATGAGGTGGATTGCAAGTGTGCAAAAAGTATTGAATGGAACGTGAGTCCTGACTTCCTGGTCCTGTAAACAACATCATGACTCAAAAGTCTCTTCTAGTTCTGTACCTGTATGTTGTGTGTGTGTGTTGCTTCTGTATTTTCTACATGGAATATGTCTTTGCTTTTCCTACAGAGAATATGTCTTTGATGCAGCTTCAAGATCCGTCACTAAAGCTGAAAAGGAACCCAATGTAAAGCTGAATGGGGAAGCCCATAATCTCAGTGTGTCAAGGAGTGTAACCAATGTTGTTTCTCTTCAGGTAATTGGTTTTTCCATTTCTTATCTTTGCCACATGCTTTGGCAGATATGCTATTAATTAATGGCATTTAGTAAATTTAATAGTATCTTCCTTTTCCTCCCTCATATTTTGTTGTATATGTACACATTGTTTTATTTATTATGTTGTATATTTATATATAAATACAACACTCAAACTGTGTGTATTTTATAATATCTCATAGGTTTTTTTGTAATGTATATGATGTATATCACCAGTGTCTTCCATAAATCTTTCCCTGTCATAATAGCACAACACCTGAGTTCTCTGCTCAGGTTTCTCTGAGCACAGTCTCAGTGGGAATGGAGAGGTAAAACAAAGGCATAACCTCCCCTGACTTCCACGTGGCTTCAGGCAGAGTAACTAAATCTGAATTAGGCTCACTGTTCATGACTGCTCTTATTTCCAGATTCCATGGATGTTGTCTTGGAGGCTTCCATGGCCCCAGATCACTTTTAAATGCTCCATTTTCTTCTTTATTGTTAGATATGTAGCTAGTGCAGGTAGCTGCACAGAACAGCTAGCTGGAGTGGTTAACAGCACTGGTAGGATCACATTTTTCACCAGATTCAAAATCAACAGGTATCAATTTTTCCCATGTCCACTGGTAGGAAGAGCAAAACAAACAAGGACTCTGATTTTTTCCTACAGCCCATTTGTACCTGCATTGCCTTTTTGGCTCTGTCAAAGATGTCAAAATGCATTTTTAGCAAAGACATGCCTCAGAAACCCCTTTAGCTTGCTGGCCCCACAGCCTCTCCTCCTGCTGTGCTGGGCAATAACACTGGGCTGGTTTGTGCTAACATCAGAGGAACTGAGGCACCTTGAGAGAACTTCCATCCTGGGGCCTCCAGGACACCACCGTGTAAGAACTTTCTGAACAAGTCACATGTCCTTCCTCTGGCTCTTGGCCTCTCTTATCCAGGTCAGATCTGTGCCAGAGCCAAGGCTTGGCCTGAGAAATGTATTTTCCAGTCTAGAGTTTCCCTGGCCTCTGGGTTCCTCTCAAGGAGAAGAGGAAGAGCACAAAACCTTAGGTTTATACTCTGATCTTGTGGCAGTTGTTGGGTGTTTCATGGCAGAAGTGCAAGTATTTAACAGAATGCATGGATATCAACCTCAAACTACTTCTTAAGAGTTCTCTGTTGCTGAAGATGCAGAGCACTTATCTCAGTGCTGCAGCAGTAACTCTGTTTTAAAGTTTTAAAACCTTTGACCTGTTTCTCCTTATCATCTTCTCATTTAATGTGCATTGTATACCAACCCCAAACTACTTCAAACTTATTTGTAATTCCATGCAGTCTTAGTAATAAAAGTGGCCATGTAGGAGATCTGGGTTCACTGTTGATTTGATCACACAGTTATGAAAATGTAGAAGTGGCATTTTCACTAGGAAAAGAAGGAGAAGCTTGGTGTTAGTCCTGGTGTAGAAAAGGGCATTACCAGTCAGATATCAGATAATTTTCTGGGTTTTGTTTATATTAACCATATGATAATTAAAGTTATGATTCCTTCCTACAGTGAGATTAAAAGATCTGTTTACCAGCAGTGTCTTTCACTAGTGCTAACACAGAATTAGAACATGCAGCCCATGAGCCTTTGACAGGACAAGAGGAAGCGTTCTTAAGCCACACCAGGGGAGGTTCAGGCTGGATATAAGGAAGAATTTTTCCACTGAAAGGATGGTCAAGCATTGAACAGACTTCCCAGGGAGGTGTTGAGTCACCAAACCTGGAAGTGTACAAGAAACAACTGGATGTGGCACTCAGGGCTGTGGTTGAGTTGACAACATGCTGATCAGTCAAAGGTTGGACTCAATACCCCAAAGGTCCTTTCCAACCTTAAGGATTTTATTATTCTCTTTCATTCACCTTTAGTGGACAACCAGTCAGGCTGTCCTAAGGACAGGCATCTATTATTATAATGTCTCTCCTGCAGGAATCCAGACTTTTCCTGCAGGTTATAGATAACATCCTTCTGAAACTCCCTTTTCCCAGAATGCTGCCCTGCAGAGAGGGGTGCTGGTGATGCACCACGGGGAAAGAGTGGATCAGGTCTTTGGCAAATCTTGGCTTCAGCAGTGCCTGACTGCAGATGGTGAGTAAGGTAACGAGAGGATCTTCAAAAAGAAGGACCAAACCAAATTAACCCCAGTAATGGGTAGGAGAGCTTCAATCTTTATGTAAATGTCAACACAGACACAAAGGAGTGATAATAGTGCAAGTCAGGCACAGCACTGCTTCACCCTGCAAATAACCAGGTCACAATGTCCTGAAGTCCTTCATGTTTATGCTCAGTAAATTCTGCAGGTAAACAAAGCTCTTGTGCTGCTGATGGAAGTGTGCCTCACTGGTACATGAACAAATCATAGGAGCACACTCATTACCTCTCATTATGAAAGGTGGTGATTGTCAGACCCCCCCACCTTTCTGTGCCTGAGTCAGAATCATTGTTTCTTGATCATGTTGATCAGAGTCACGCTATGTCACTAGTCCAACCTGGGGAATCTGTGGTGGAAATGAAATGTCAGCACTGACCTAAATTAAACTCTCTGTTTCCTCTCTCTCTCTCAAAAAAAAAAAA
>VXBI01001977.1:378570-415900 GCA_013397375.1 Toxostoma redivivum | reverse complement strand
AAAAAAAAAAAAAGTATGTTTTCAAGTGAAGAAAACTGACCCAAAACAGGGAAATGTGTGTGCCAGGAGGAAGGAGGGGAACAAGAAGGTGGGAGTTCATAAGTGAGATTATGCTGAAAGTCTGTCTTGCTGTGCTGGAGATTCCCCATGTTTAATGCATGAAATTCACACCAGATAAGGAGGTTGGTACCTTATAGCTGCATAATCAATGCATTGGTTTCATTTTCATTCAGTGGAGATTTTTTTTTTCAGTCATTTTGGCAACTATAAAAGAATATATATAGGGAATCAATTTTTATTTCTTTTGAGTTCCACAAAGCCAAATTCTCCTAGTCTTTCCTCCTCCCCATTTGCTCCTTCTGAGCTTGAAGAAGAGGGGTTATTCTGTTAGGACAGATGATTTCCCAAGGCAGTGCTGTGACCTTAAAACATGACCCCTTTAAGGTAATAGCACTGGCTGTTTTTCATCAGAGAGACACTGACTCTGTCTGTAAAACAAACATAACACAGCTGCTGCCTCCCTTGTGCCACAGCAAAATGTCCTGCCTTGTTTCAGGGAAATATTACAGAGCAGATCTGAACTTCCCCTCCTCCCTGCCGAGGCGGAAAGACAGCATGAAGAAGTTTGAAAATGATCCTCCTTTATCTTGCTGTGGTATTTTCCAGTCAAGGCTCATAGGTAAGCTGGATATTATCGCCCTGCAAATGTAAGGGTTTAGGAAGCAGGCTGTCATCATCTGCCAAAGCTCATGCTGGCTTTGCAGCAGAAAAATTTCCTACCAGCACTCACTGTGGCTACAATTCTCTGTGGGCAACCACTGCAAGATCTTCTTAAATAGTAAAATAGAGAACACAGCTGGTTACTTGCCTTTGAGACCCCCTCTGCCAGTTCCTAGCAGAGAAAGTCAAAAGGAAGAAGCCAGAACACTACCTGTGCCCTGTCTGCAAGGGATAAATGTCTCCTGCAGCTGTCCCTGAGTGGGCAGTGAGGAGTGAAGGGGCTGGCCAGAGGAAGCAGCTCCATGGGCAGCAGAGTGTGGTCACCTCGCTGCAGGAGGATGGGTATGGGTCAGGCTGACTCAATTCACTCACCAGATGCAGTTGTTTGTGCTCCCTGAACAAGATCCATGACTGTAACAGTGCTGGTCTGCTGCAAATGCTTGTCTCTGATGATTCAGATATATGGAGACAGCCAAATGCCTAAGTGCTGTTTGCAGGTTTGGGGCAAATCTTCTGTAATTATCTTTCCAACACTCATTTTAGGATTGATGTTTCCACCAGAATGAGCTTTCTTATGAGCTCAATCAGCAGACAGTGCAAAAAAATGAATAGAAAGGGACTGTCAGTGTGTCCCATGTTGATGAAACTGCTAAGCTCTGAGTTGTTTTTTTGCAGATAGTGTTTTGTAGTCATTTCTCATCTGCCACTCTTTGCTGTTGCCATCTAGGGGAAGCTCTGCTGGACCAGGAGGTGACAGTCAGCCACGTGTATTCATCCCCTGCCCTGTGCTGCGTGCAGACAGCTCAGCATGTACTGCAGGGTAAGGCAACAAAACCTGCCAGGTGCCTCTGCCACACTGGAAACAGCTTCACCAAACTTCTGTGAAGCCTCTGACATGAGCAATTAGGAAGATGTACGACTTTGTGGTTGTTTGTGGCTTTCTTTAGGCAGGGAAGGCGAGGTGGTTTTGACTGCTGGTAATGCAGGCAGCAGCAAACCTGCTGGTGTGTGTACATTCTGTGGGATATGAGCACATAAACACTAGTCCTTGATAGCTAAAATGGAACCTAATGTTACATGAAACAGAGGTGTTTCATATCTGCTTGAATTCAACATCAGTAGCTGTTCATCAAATCACCACTGCTACTTCTACCAGAAAATATTTTGACCCAAATATCAGATGTTTCCAGAGCTCTGAAGGATCTGAATGGGAATCAGGGAAGACTGCTTCCATGCTTCCTTTTGCAAGCCAAACTATTTTAATCCTTCATGTTGCAGAACATCTTTCCATTCCTTTCATCTCCTGCTCTTCTTTTTTCATCTCCTGTCCCTTTCAGCAAGTTCTCAGTTCAGTATCATGTTTACATCAGAATGCATTCACTGCCACTCAGTAACCTCTTGAGAATACTCAAAAATAATATTTCTTTTGACAAGAGAGTTCCATTTCTAATACTGGACAATTTGGACAATTTACTGCCCCACTGAGGAACACTGAGCAAAATGCTATATAAAAATGCTAAAAACATTTCCTGTCTGAAGTTTATTCAGATTCCAACATTACAAAACTGAGTTTTTTCCTTCTAGCAGAGCATCACAAGAGAGCTTCAAATATTATGATAATGGTGATAATAATTTGCAGTCCCTTTATGTTAGTCTAACAAGAATATAATGGTGGATTCCTTTAATCAATTGGTTGATAATAAGTAATTAATATTCATTAATGAAAGTACAACAGCAAACAAGGCAGAATGTATAGCCTGAATGTAGCATTTCGAGTGTACCTTCCTCCTAAGATCTATTTCTTGTTCTTGCAGGGCTTAAATTAAATCCAAAAGTCAGAATCAGGGTGGAACCAGGACTATTCGAATGGACCAAGTGGGAAGCAAGCAAAGCAATCCCCAGCTTCATGACTGTGGCAGAACTGGTGGAGGCATCTTACAACATAGATACAAGTTACAGGTGTGTCTGTGTCTGGCTGATAAAGCTGTGGGGTTTTTCTCTGAGATATCTTGTCCTTTTATGTGTCATGAATCATTATAAACACTGCAAAGGTGGGGTGATTCTGATCAAATTCAGATCAAAATAGGATATAAAAATAAGATATGCTGTCACCAGCATAGGTGCATTAGCACAAACATCTTGTGCATGGGACCAACCCTCCTCTGGTCGTGCCTTGACATGGGCATTAATGTGCAGTGCCAGGAGCTTTGCTTTTACCTTTGGTTCATGTGAAAAACACTTTAGAAATGTGAGGAATAACCTGATTTTCAGTGACAAAGAAATGTGACACTATATAAAGTCAGTCAGCCCTTGGCTGAGGGTCTGCAGGGCAGCAGCAAGAGGTATTGGGGACAGGCAAGACAAGAGCCTTTCGCTTTAATGGATGTTTTTGGCATCATTTTAAGTTGCTCAAAGATTTATACTGTGCTCAGCAAGGACTTTTTGGAGCCCTCATAACTTGGTGGGGTGCGGGTCGATGCCTTTTCTGAGCACTTGCAAACCACAGCCCAGCAGGAAATGATAAACCTCCAATTCAGTCTAGCTCCTCATCTTGTTCACAAACCAGGCTGCTTGGTATTTGCAGTGCACAGCCAGATCCAGAAAATGACTCAGCTGTATGGGATTTCCCACCTATTCAAGAAAAGGGGAAAGGAAACATCTCATTCTCAATACATTCCTTACAGCAAGGATGTATCTTTCTTTGAGACTGCATAAAGTCTCCAAAATCCTTCTTTTTTTTTGGGAGCACAGGTCTCTCTGTTTTCCCTAGGGGCTCTGTATTCTCTAGGGTTTTTTTGGTACAAAACCATTTGCCTCAAAAGAAACTGTGCAAGTGCACAGCAGAAGGAAGCTCAGAGGGGGAATCTCTAAGGCAATTTTAACTACAGTGTTTAGGCCCCTCACAGCTCACTCAGATCCAGGCAAAAATAGGGTGGATGAACTATAAACTTGCACATAGAATGCCAGTTTCTTCCCATCACACGCAGGGTTAAAAGAAATCCTTGGGTGCCAGGTGTGTATGAATGAGTGTTTGAGATCACTTGAGGAATCACCAGCAAAGGGTATCAGTAAAAAGCAGATATAATATTAAGGATCAGCACAACAAAATTCACTGGCAAGGTTCTCTCTACTACTGAGCTGGCTGGACAGGAGGGTCTGGTTTTACCACTGCTAATTTTGTCCATCACCAGACCTCTGAGGATTCACAGCAGTGGGAAGGTCTGGCTCTTAGGTTTTTATGGGTACCTTTAAAGCCCTGGTATATAAAACAAAGAAAAATGCCTGGTCTCAGCAGAAATCATCAGATATTTTGGAGTGATGCATTGTGATTATGGTCCCTGGAAACACCTTTTTTTTAACTGTAGCAGTGAAACTCTTTACTATGCATTTGACCAGCAATGCAGATAAGCCTTCTTCATTGTAGATTTTTATTTACTTTGTTTATTGAGGAGATTAATGCTGTGGTACCAAATCTTGCAAGCATTGCAAATCTTTCAAGCATCATTAGTGTCTCTCCTTTGGACTCAGTCAGCATTGGGAGACCCAGGCAGCTCTGCAGCTCATGTCTGGGCTGTGGTCCTTGCTGGCAGAATTGCTCAAAGCTTTTCTTAGGCATAAATCCTGCTTTAAATAATCTCCACTGTAAACTATAAGTTTTATTGAATCCTGCTTTTCCCTGCATCTGGTGCTTTATGAGCTATGAGACTTAGCCATGAGATTTAATGGAAATTACTCAGAGAGAAGCTAATGCTTCAGCCAAGCAGTGTGTCAGCCAAGTCAGTAGATAAAACTTTTAACCAAGTGCCTTTCCTCTGGTGTAGTCATTCAATGCTGCTAAGATTGTATTCATCTAGATTTACATGTATTTGTGATTTTATTGTCAGGGGTAACTTCCCACTCTCTTCTCTGGTGCCATCAGAAAGTTATGAAGACTATGTCAGCAGAAGCTCTGCGGTTATGAAACAGATCATCAGTGCCTGCCCCAGCAAAGGTAGAGGTTTCAGGTCTTTGAATATTCTGTCAGACACTTGCAGTAACAGGAACTGGCAGAGATTTTCCAACAGAAGCACATTTAATATGAGCTGTTGGCACTGCACAAAAGCTTAAGGTAGACTCAGTGCTTGTCCTACACTGAAATAACATACATGCAATTTATGGGATAGAAATTAAAAAAGTAAAATAAAACTAAGCCTGTAGAGTACTAAATTGCTGAATTGCTATGCTTTCCTTGGTCTTTCTACATCAGGATGTAGCTCAGCAAAAGATAATACACTTTCCTGGAAAGCTTGTTTCTCTTTCCCTCACTGTCTTGGTTTGAAAGACAGGTGTCTGTGGAGAAAGGCAGAAGCCTCTTTTTTTTTAAATGGAGTATGTAAACCCCCTCCCTCCAAATTAATATAATTTTGAAATTAAGGGGGCTCTCAGGCAAAGATATGGGAATAGGAATAACAGTTCTTTACTAGGAAAATTAGAATAGAAATACAGTATTACAGAGAACAAACCCAAAAACACTGACAGAGTCAGAATACAACCTGATACCCCATCAGTCAGTCAGGGTGTTGGTAGCAGTCCCATTAAATGGTGGCTGCATCCTCCTGGAGTGACAGATGCTTCAGTTGAAGCAGTGCTCCTGTAGAAGGTGCAGTTCTCCTCCCAAGGTCCAGCGATGATGTGAAAAGGTCCGATTTTCCTCTGGGATCCAGTGGAAAAAGGCTGCTCTGATGTTCCAAATGTCAGATTTTATTTAGGTAGGAAATGCTTGGCTCCTCCCCTTGCGTGGAGCATCTTCCAGTGGGATGATGGAATTTTATCAGTCATGCAGTGGGACTCAATGGCCCATTAAGAGGAGATATCTCCCTGGAGGAAGGATGGGTTGTGGGAAAGATAAAGAACACTGCCTCACCCAGCTTTTAACAGACGGCCCATTAGCAGAGGCTATCTCCCACAGAGATAAGGATCACTGCCCCACCTCCTTTCAACAGATGGGGGTAGAATACATACTTTTGGTCACATCCTGCTTTGTAACCTGAGACACTCACAAATGTCTTCTCTCTGTGGCTGGCATGCTCAGCACACCAGATATTTTCTGCCCATCACAAAACACTCTGCCACATTATCAAAAATATCTGCAAAGATGAACAGCCCCAAAGCTACCTCATCCCCATCTGCTGCTGGGGAGCGTGGCAGTGCTGCAGCTCCCTTACCAGCACTTTGCTTTTCCTGGTGTGCCAGGTGTCATCCTCATCGTGGGCCACGGCTCCTCCTTGGTGCCTCTCACCCGAGCACTCACAGGGCTCCCCAACAGAGACAGCAGAGACTTTGCCCAGATGGTGCAGAAGGTGAGAGGATTTTATTTTATCAAGAAGTCTTTGGGTTGTTTCATTATATTTTTAATAGGGAGACTGCATATGCAGCAAGATGTGTGTAACAGCATGCCAACACCAATGGCATCAGCTGTCTCGTTCCAAAGGGGATCTCATACAGTTTTAGCAAAGCACTGGAGGTAAAGAGAAGGATTTCATTCTGGGGGCTTTGTGTGTAACTGGCAGTTAGTCTTTGGAGAAGATTTTAATCTGGAAAGTCAGAAACCTCCCCAGTTGGAACCCGTCTCCTTCTTGCAAAGTAGAAAAAGAAGGCTTTGGGATGAGCTAATTGCAGCCTTCCAGTACCTGAAGGGAGCCTGCAAGAAAGATGGAGAGAAACTTTACAAGAGCCTGGAATTACTGGACAAGGGGCAATGGCTTCAAACTGACAGAGAGCAGATTTAGATTGGATACTAGGGAGAAATTATTTACTGTGGGGGAGGGTGAGGCATGGGAACAGGTTGCCCAGGTATGAATGTGGAGTGATGACACCAGTTCAGCTTTCACCCCTCAGGCTTCCAGCCTGGTTTTATTTCATCTCAGAAGTGACAGAATATCAGGGACTGCTCTTTTCTGGAGCAAAACCTCCTCTTCATGTCAAAGCAATGACCCTGCTGGTAACTCCCTTCCCAGATCCCTTCCCTGGGCATGTGTTTCTGTGAAGAACAGAAAGAGGACAACAAATGGCAGATGGTCAACCCACCAGTGAAGACATTAACTCACGGACCAAATGCAGCATTTAACTGGAGAAAAACTATCATGGAAGATTAAAAGGTCATCTCTGCCTTTGCAGTTGTCAAAAAGGAGCCAAAGGCAGGTTATGGTTCAGCACAGCCCAGTGACTCATCCAGAAGACACCCTGTGGGTGGGAAATGCCCTCTCTGACTTGTCAAAGCACAGAAAAACACTTCTGAGTTTGATGTCTGGATTTTGTTTTTATTTTGATGACTGAGAAGAATGAACTTATGAAGTGGCATTCAAGTGAGAAATAACACTTCTGGTGGTGGTGAGGAAAGTACCTTTTAGCCTTTCCTAAGAATACAAATGTTTAATAAATATGGATGTAACTACCTGATTTTAAATTCCACTCCAAGAGGCACTGAAGTAAACAATATTGTATTTTTAAGACTGAACTACATCCAGCAAGAATTCCCCTTTTTTCTTTTCTTCTTCAGTCACCAGGATATTTTCAGACAACAGAAAAATTAGGACTGAAGAAAAGTCAGCTCCTACCCAAAGAGGCAAAGAGGAGACCAGCTCTAGCTAAAGCCACTGTGTTTCCTGCTCACTCCATCAGTTCTGTGAGAGCAAATACCACACTGACTCTTTCTTTACCTCTTCTACAGACGGAGTCCATTTTCTATCACATCAGCGCCTCATCCAGCAATTCTCAAGTGATGCATATTGCAAAAGGGTCTAAATTATTCCTTTTTGACGGGAAATGAACTGATTGCTTTACTTCTTTCTGGGACAAAGAAAAATGTCCTGTGTTACTGTACTGGTGTTGTCACTGTGACATGAGCAACTTTAACTCTGAACCCTTCCTGAGGCGGCACTTGCAGCACAACAACTTTGATTTGTGATAAATTTATTAATGGTTACCCACCTTCCCAGTGGGTCACCTGAAATGTTTCTGCAGCTCTTCTCCAGGTGATGTGTTTAATTAAGGGAAGGTAGCCCTGAAATTTTATGTACAATCAGGAACATGCCTTTCCACTGTCTGTTTTTCTCCTGCTGTTCCTTTTTGGTTATCAGATAACTGCCTCCAGGAAAGCACGATGTTTCTTTCAATGAAAGGAAAAAAATGAAAATGTTTCTTTCAGAGCATGACTAAAAGTGTTTTCATTTTCACTCCTCACTACCTGCTCCTGTGTGACATCTCCCTGCTTGCCATTAGCCATCGGGGCATGCAGAGGAGTCCATCCAACGCTCCAGCTCTGGGGCTGAAAAGTGTCTGACAGGCACCTTTATCTGCGGGTGTAGAGATTTTGTTATCTCAGCTCTGCAGCTGCAATGATTCATTCTGACTTTCCAGCTCTGGTGGAATTGCTTCAGCTCTCAGTTTTCTGACAGTGCTGCAATTTTATGCTGAAAGTCAAATGTCCCAGGGCCAAGACAGGACCTCTTTAACAAGCAAGAGCACAGGACTCGGGCTTAGATGGGTGGCTACAACTGCAGTTCCAGAAAAAGATAAAAACGTCAAACGTCACCACAACCTTTTCATAATCAGGGGAAGCAGGATGCCTCTGCAGTGCTGAGAGGACTGTGGCTTGGCTACTTCTCCACCTCTCAGCCCAGCACACACTTGCTGTCAGCCAAGAGAGGCAGGTGTGGTGAGGGATGAGTTTACTCTGAGCTCTGAAGGTGGTGGCCAGGCTGCTCTGTGGTCAGCAGGGAGGGCAGTGTCTCACAGGTCTGGCTGAGAAAGGGCTGTATGATACAAGAAAATCAGCAAAGCCACTTAAAAGACTGGTCATCTTTAATGTATTAGTGTGTAGTGGGTTAAGTGCACCACCTAATTAGTGGCTTGTCTTCATTTTCCTCTGCTTTCACTCAGAGTCAGGATTAAAACACGAAGGAGATGGATTTCTCATTTGGACTTGGTTATTTATTAAATCTTATCTAAAGTACAGAGAGTTCTGCAACACTTCTAGCTACCAGCTGAAAGTGAGCAAAATGGAGATGAATCCAGCTACCTACAAGGTCTTTTAAAGCTAAACACTCCAATAAAGAGCTAACACTTATATTATTTATACTTTTGATCCAATAACCAAACTCTCGTGACCTGCAGTGCAGCACTAACTGTCCAACCAGAAACTACTGCCTGAAATCATGAAGAAGAAGGAAGAAGACAGAAAGAGACAATTCCCAAGAACCTCCATCTTGTCCCATACATATTACTATATTCTAAAAACCCCAACTTTCAAACCCTTCATCATGTGAAATCACACACTTCCATTCTAACTTCACATCAGTGGTTCTCACTCCATCACTCAAATTTGGAAGCCTTCTCCAAGGCCTCAGGTCAAAAGCAGTGTTCTCCTGGGGGTCAGTGTCAGAAAGCACAGAAAGTTCAAAACTCCCAAGCTTAATATTAGTAATATTAAATTTCATTACAAATTTTCTTCTACCTTTCTAGAGATAACATGGGTTTTTCCAATAATGCTCTTATATATTAATCCTAGATTGGGCTACAAACACCAGTTTGGTTTAAGAATCTATGTCTTCCTTTAAAATACCAAAATAAAAGACCAAGTGAGATCTCTCTCTTCACCCAATGACATCAGATGTGCTGTCAGGGTGGGTCTGTTGTGAGAAAAGCCTGTAAGAACAGCATCATCTCCTTTCTTTAACAGCTTTCCTATGCTGCTTCCATTATGTATAACATAACAATGAAATACTTCTTTTTGCTCTTCAGTCCTTCTGGTCTGCAGAAGTAATGTCGATGAAAGCCACTTAGTGGCTCTCTAATCTTTAATGAGCGTGTGCAGCTCCCTAGAGGCAGGTGACAGGAGAGGAGAAGGACATGGCTGGGGGAAGTGTCTGTCTGTCTGTCTCTTACAGAGGATGGATTTTACTGCCGCACCCAATCTTGGCATCTAATCAGATGCCCACAGTGCATGGACAACACTATTGACAAGCTAAATATACTTAACAGGCAGATTCTTAAAACACTCAAACCAAAATCCCACTGTGCTTTTATTCTCAATACAGATGCACAACAATGAATTTCACTTCAGTGAAAGCAATTAATTAAACTTCAGAGCATGTTGAAAAGAGGGTTTGGGAAGTTAAGTTTTCTTTTGTGGTGGTTTCTAATCCAGACACCACAGGGCAAAGCAGGTGAGGACAAATGCTTAGTCACAAAATACTGTATTAAAGTTACAAAAACTTCTTTATGTTTGCTGTTTGAGTCAATTGAACAGAAAGAACATGAATAGAAGGAACAGGCAGCACACTCAGGAACCCATTGAAACTATCTCAGTCTTAATAATGGAAGGGCAAGGACAAGCTCTTCTATTCACAAGGACCTTACTTTTGGCTTTCCTGGGACCCCATGAGCACAGAGTCAGCTCTAAACACTTTTTAAAATCAGAGCTGAAATCATGTCTTTTACAAGGTTTCTTGGTTGTACAATCTGGTGCTTGGGAGAGAGAGAGAATTCCTCATTTGGTGTGTACACAGCATGAGACTAATCACTAAACACAAGTGAAATGAAAAAAAATGTCCTTGGAATTTTCCAAGATATTTTTGTGGTAAGCAAAAGGAATAGGAAATTATTTTCCAGTGTCTTGTTTTGGTTTTTTTGTTTGTTTTTGTTGTTGTTTTTTGTTTGTTGGTTGGTTTTGGGTTTTTTATGCAACTGCTAAAATTAGTTGTTGCTTTACTCCACTGCAGTTTTCTTTCACTGGATCCATTTCATTACAAAGTTATGTACTTCGAAAGATGCTTTTAGTACTGCCTTGAGAATCTGGATGTTTTCTTTGTATCTTAAAATGTGACAACATAAATTCTTTTGATGAAGACCTGCAGTGAAGCTAATCTATAGTGACCCCTTGTGGGAAAACAACCTCACATTTATATGGCTAAATAAGCTCTGGTGTGATCGAGGGATGAGGAGGAAGAGCAGCAATTTTTTTAACAATAATGCTTCCTCTATACCCTTTAAAAGGATATTAACATCAAAAATTGTATTGTTTGGGACTACTTTCAGGCAGAGGAGCTTGGAAAGACACTTGAGACAAATTCTTCTGAAAAGTGAGATAAAACATGTCATGAATGTTCTGATCCTGATTTTTCCAAAGCTTTTTCCTTGTGCCTGCATTATGTGCTAGGAATATGCACAGTTCTGCTGACTCAGAAAAGTAGCCATTTCTATTCTTTGCATGATTTTAAGTCACAGGTGAGGAATGAAACAGTTGAGTGGATTTTTTTACTTCTCCAACAAAAACACTGGTGGTCTCCAAAAGGAGCAAGTCCTGTTCTCAGGAGCAACCAGTAACACATTAGAGATCTCCAGATCAGCTTTCCTTGATTATAATCCAGGCAGGAGGCTTTTTTTTCTTTTTCGGAATACCACTGGAGGTCACTCATGTACTAACAAACAGTGCTGCAGGGGAAAAAAGTAATTTAAACTATGCAAGAATGAACTCAGTTTGACTTGAAGATGATGTTGAAATGGAAGCAAGCTTGGAATTATGTTGTGCAGATATTCCTCAAGTTTACAGTAGACTATAATAAAAGTAGCAAGAAAACTATCTAAATTTTCTTATAAAAAAACTACCACCACCCCCCCCACAAAATTAGCAGACCAAGTTAGCTTTGCTCTAGCTAGAGTAATAATGGAAATGCAGTACAAATCTTCATCTCTTCATCAAGAAAAGCAAAAATAGGAAAAGAGAATTCATTTAAAAATGCTCACTGGGGTAACAACAGTGTCACAAGAAATTGCAAACAAAATGTAAGATAGGAGAGGAAAGATTGCATAGGAATTTTCTCACTATGATATTTCTGATAGCAGAAAAAGATTGCAAGGAAGTAATAAACTCTATTTATTTCATATGACTGGTTTCCCTATCTCCACTTTCTCTTAATCCATTTTTATCACTAACTTTCAAATTTTCAGTTATATTTTTGCTGGAATCCTGAGTTGTAGAGAAATTGAAATTATTAAAACGTTTTTCCTTTTTCTGCTAAAAGAAAAAATTAATATTGATTTCTTGCTCTGAGGTGAAGAACTGGGAAATGTAAGTCCTGTTTCAGCAATATCAGTACAATATCTCATCCCAAATGGGCCCTACCTGGTTGTTTTACTTCAAAAGCAAACTGTTACTGCCTGGCAACTCTCTACCTCAGGCTCCAGGCCTATTAATATTCATACCAAAATTCCCACAGTATGAGAGAGCCAATTAAAACCAGACAGATGTAGGTAATAATTAAGATATTGCCTAAAAATTATCAAGGAAAAAAGTTTCAGAGCAGCTTTATTCACCTGCAGAAAGAGAGAAAATGATCTGTCAGTGGCATTTAGTGCTTATACAACACTTTGCACAGCTCAGCCTTGCTCTGTACTTTTAATTTACTATTTTTGTCTTTCCATTTGATTCTGGAAGCTTCTAGGAGGGTTCTGCAGCTGCTGTGTCCCACCAGCTACTTCCTGATTGACAGGTTTTTGATGTCAAACTATCTGCATGTTAAGTAATGATCTGCCTGCTGATAAGGACTGCTGGACTGGGCTTTGTGTGCTCTGTAAGGATGCTTCTTCCACTGGGAGATGGGAGCAGAGCAAGCAGAGCTTTCGGTAATTTGTGGGTGCTGAGGAATGGCAGAAACTCTCCTCCAAGCAGTGGCAACTGTGTACACCAAGGCTGATGAGCCACTGGGCTGATCATGATTTCTGACAGCAGCAGCAGTGTTCCTTGTCCTGCTCAGACCTCAGTGCACAGTGTCAGTGTGCAGGGCTGTGTATGAGCATGCAGGACACTGCTGGGAGCTTTGGATGTACTGGAGGTGCAGGAATGTCCAGAGCTGCCGTTGGTGATGGCACCAGAGAGCCCCTGGGGAAGGACTGAAGGACAAACAAATGAAGCAGAATCACAAACTTCACAAGTAGAATTTTAATTAGCCCCCTAGCAGTCAGTTTGCACATCTGACAGCTTTACAACACTGGAGAATTGCATCAAACTACAGATATTTACATGGCACTTGTTCCAGTCAGGAGTTCAGGTTTTTGGTTTGTTTGAAAAAGTCCATGACCTTGTACAGAAACCAAGAAATGGAAAGGTGCTCCTACCCGGGAAGATTGAACTGTTCCAAAAAGTCATATCCAGTAAATGGATGTTGTGTTCATACCAGAAGTTAAGAGCATCCCTGAACAGAAATAGTAGAGGTTCAAATATCATCTAAAATCATCTATGGGAGGATGGCAGGAAGGGAAAAAAGAAAGGGAGGAAGTTGTGGTGTGTTCTGTAGTGCTGCCTCTCTGGATCACAGCAATAAGGACAGCCACAGGACCATGTGCCCTCTCCATAGCTGAGCTGGGCCCATGTCTGGTTATGAAGAAAGCCCACCTGGTTTCTCAGTTGGGATTTTTATCTGTAGTAAATCTGACATCCTGAGCCTTTAAAATAATGGATGTTCTAGAGATGATGAGGAGAAAGTAAAGTATGTAACATCTCCCATATGCCAATTCAGCACGGAATATTGCATGGAAAATTACTTTATCAAAAGTGACATTTCTTCACCTGAAGTGACCATAATTCTGGACATCTGTTAGAGAATATTATACATTATCATTGTGGGAGGATGCTCTTGGCCACCCAACCAGGATGATGACGACAACAAATGATTCTTGAAGGAACCAAGGGACACCTCCAAATCAGCCCCCCCTTGTCCCTGTGGGGGAATTCAACTGGCCGGGGCACACTGGGAACACCACACAGCTGGTCCCAACAGCCCCAGCAGATTCCCCAAACACCTGGACTGTCGACAACTCCTCGGTACAGAGACTCGGGGAGCCGGCTGGGAGAGGAGCCCTCTGGGGTTTGTTGCTCGTTGCCAGAGAGGTTCTCGTGGCTGACGTGGGATTGTCTTGGCCACAGCGACGGCGCGGCCACCGAGTTTCAGATCTCTGCTGCTTTGCCTGCGCCCGTCTGGCTCCGAGATGGGCCAGGCACAGGTGAGCGAGGCTGGGAAAGCAGCAGCTTTTAGCAATGTGGCCATGGCAGAGCTGTTGTCCCAAAAGGGATTCTTTCATCCCTTGTGCAAGAAGCCAATCCCTACACAGAGTTCAGGTATTTCCTTTATTTACAGTTCTGCACAGAAACAGGTGCTGGGTGGCAAATCCACAAAGCCAGCAAAGCAGCTATCAAAACTTTTCACTATTTACACATTTTACCAAACAAAGGTATTAATGTTCATTGGCTAACAGTTATATGGCTCTCTTATTAAAGTAATATATTATTTTTTTAAAAATTACTTTCATATTTTTATAGTATCATATATAAATATTTAGATGTTATATTTGTATTATATGTAACTGTAATGTTCTATATCATATATTACATATATGATATTATCTTATAATATTCACAATATATTGTTTCTCAATATTTGTTATATAGAGAGATTATAAATATTAAATATTACACAATATTTATCTTTGTATTTTATAATAGTATTTTTTCAGTATGTATTAAATATTAATGTAATTTTAAATCTTATTATTGAATAATATTAATTTGCAATAAGTTAATAATTAAGATTAGTATCTTGGCATTAATATATCAATAATGATATTTTTCTTCTACTGGTTTAAAGGTTCCCTTGCTTCTTATGCTAACTAGTCTTTCTCTGTGCTCTTCTTTTTTCTCGCTGGGTCTCTGGGCTCACTGGGCCAGGAGTCGGTGGTCGCCATCTCCCTGTGCCAGAAGAACCTTTTCCCCGGCTGGAGCCAATTTCAGCACAGTTGCTGACTTGGCTTTATGAGTTTTGTCCTCATCTGGGAAGTTCTGCCAAAGGTCCTTGTGGCTGTCACTTCTGCGTCCTTGGTGTCCCCTCTGAGCAGGAGCTCCTATTCCCCAGGCTTTGTGCACCTGCCCTTGGCTCTGACATCACTGCTGCCTCTCAAGCCCTAAGCCTCAGCCAGGCCGTTCTCTGACAAGGGACTGATGTCCCTGACCCCTGGCCATCCAAGGCAGCCCGTGTGACAGCGGGCAGGCTCCGGGCCAGCGCTGCCAGCGGTCACTGATTGTCCGGCTGCGGCCTCAGGCACGGGCAGCAGAACAGCGCCCGCAGCGCCCGCAGCGCCCGCCTGGAGCGGGAGGGGCGTTTCTTGGGGGGAGCCGGCTGCTCCCTGAGGGCCTGGGCTCCTGGCTGGGGAGCTGAGGGGCCTGGGGAGCAGCAGGGGCTTTGCAGGGCAGGACCCTGGCTCTGTGGCCCTGCTGCCTGCACCTGCTGAGCCAAGGCTGGACAAGCTGCTGCCTTGGCCAAGTCCTGGGGAGCAGTGTCGATGTCCTGCAGGAGCTGTGGGTACTTGGGGTTGACCCAGATGGTGTGGATGGTGATCTCTTCCCAACCCTCCTGCAACTCCTCTATGTCTCTCATGGTTCCCCTTTGGGACAGCTCTGGATCTTGTCTGACTTTGCCTTCGGACAGCTCTTGGTCAGTGGAGTCTTCCCATTGGGAAAGCTCATGGTATCTCTCATATTCCCACTGGTAAAGCTTTTGGACACTTTCGTTGCTTCATTGGGAAGGTTTCTTGTGCTCCTCATACTCCCACGGGAACAGTTCATGGGCTCTCACATCTCCCCACTGGGAAGGCTCCTGGTGTCGCTCATATTGCCATTCATAGAGCTTTTGGACACTTTCACTGCTCCATTGCGAAGACTCCTGGTGTCTCTCATATTCCCACTGGTCCAGCTCTTGGACGCTCTCATTTCCCCATTGGGAAGGCTCCATGTGTCTCGCATATTCCCAAGGGAACAGTTCTTGCACTCTCACATCTCCCCAGTGGGAAGGCTCCTGGTATCTCTCATATTCCCACTGGTCTAGCTCTTGGACATTCTCATTTTCCCTCTGGGGCAGTTCCTGGCCGAAGTAGGGTTCCCACTCTCTCTCGGCCCTGGCCACGTCACACTCCGCAGTCTGTGGCCCTGGCAGCTCTGTTCCCCCTACTGCCCTGTGCTCCCCGAGGGCTTCCAGCCACCCAGGGCAGGGACTGGGGGTGCACCAGAGGCTCTGGGGGCAGCAGGGGCTGGGGGAGCACCGGGGACTGGGGGGGCACCAGGGACTGGGGGTGCACCAGGGGCTGGGGGGGCACCAGGGATTGGGGGGGTACAAGGGGCTGGGGGAACACAAGGGGCTGTGTGGGGCAGGGCCCTGGCTCTGTGCCCTGGCTGTGGGACAAGGAGGCGACTGCCTTGGCACAGCTGCCAGCCTGGCCCTGGCCCCCAGGCCGCTGCCCCCAGCCCCATGCCAGTTCCTTCTGTCCCCTCTCCCTCCGGGGCTGGCCATCACCTGCGGCCTCATATGCAGGCCCAGCTGCTCCATGGCAGGGGGAGAGTTGCGGTTCATCTCCTCCATGAATATNATTTCTCATCTTCCCATTGGGACAGCTCTTGGACCTTCTCATTTTCCCTCTGGGGCAGTTCCTGGCCCAAGTCAGGTTCCCACTCTCTCTCGGCCCTGGCCACGTCACACTCCGCAGTCTGTGGCCCTGGCAGCTCTGTTCCCCCTACTGCCCTGTGCTCCCCGAGGGCTTCCAGCCACCCAGGGCAGGGACTGGGGGTGCACCAGAGGCTCTGGGGGCAGCAGGGGCTGGGGGAGCACCGGGGACTGGGGGGGCACCAGGGACTGGGGGTGCACCAGGGGCTGGGGGGGCACCAGGGATTGGGGGGGTACAAGGGGCTGGGGGAACACAAGGGGCTGTGTGGGGCAGGGCCCTGGCTCTGTGCCCTGGCTGTGGGACAAGGAGGCGACTGCCTTGGCACAGCTGCCAGCCTGGCCCTGGCCCCCAGGCCGCTGCCCCCAGCCCCATGCCAGTTCCTTCTGTCCCCTCTCCCTCCGGGGCTGGCCATCACCTGCGGCCTCATATGCAGGCCCAGCTGCTCCATGGCAGGGGGAGAGTTGCGGTTCATCTCCTCCATGAATATCTCTGCCACAGAGGCTCTCAGGGGAGCTGCTTCCTCCTGGCACAGCGGCTCTCCTGGGACTGAGCACGCCGGGGCTCTGTGCCCCTTATATACCCCTCAGGCAGGACAGGGCTCTGCCACGTCACAAGGGCCTCCATGTCCTGCATCGCCACCGGGCCCGACAGCACGGGCCTGTGTCACAAAGGGCCACAGCCCACATCCCTTCAATCCCGACCCCGCTGGAACTGGCACAGTGTCTAACATAGATGATAGTAATTGGGAAATTACTGTAAGCATGAGTACGTAGTTTTTAGTATAAAAAGATAACACCACCCTGAAGCAGCAGAGAGTGTGCCATGGCTGCCCTGCTGAGCAGACCTCGGCTGGCAGAGAGAAAATATTATAGATAAGAAAATAATAAACAATCCTTGGGACCGAAACTGAAGAGCTTTCATTTATTCCTCGAGCACATGAACTGCCAGACAACAACTTTTACACATCTCGGGGCAGAAAAACCAAGACAGTTTCCGAGAGGTTTCCCTTTCCCTCAGAGTTACTGAGTGATGCTTTTTGCTCACTAAGCAACAAGTGCAAAGAGTTGCGTAAACTGCCCCACATGTCATTTCATGCAACAAAGAACCCTCCTAATGTCACCTGGTGGGCACTGGGCTTTAGCTACCAATGGGCCTGGCTTTCTGTTCCAAAAAAAGAAAGATCACAGAATCTTTGTGTCCAGGAGGCCAAGGCCTACTCAGTTGGCTTGTGGCAGAATTACAAAGCCCAGAGAATAAAATTGTCACACTGCCCCTCAATACCCAGGAATTGAATGAAGGCATCCCTTAATGTGACCTTTGGGGGTCTGGGATCAGCCTTCACATCCCAGTGGGAACAGCTACAGAGATCACGAGACCTTCCCTCCCCCTGCCCTGTATCCTATTGAAGAGTGAATGCAAGCTGCCCTTTTCTCCCTGCTGCCTCCTCTCCTGAGGATGTCAAAGTGTCTGCAGCCTGCAACATCAATTCAGAACTAAGGGCTTTTTGAAAACTGTGCTGTGATTGTTGTTATCATGGAGGAGGGTTTGTGATAAAGACAGGAAATTGCACAGTAAACAAAAGTTTCAGATTTCTTTATTTCTGTCCCATTCCTTTTCAGGAAGTTCCACTTTGAATTTCAGAGTGCCACCTTTTCAACTTAGTGCTATTTGTGTCTTTTCTCTTCTTCCTTTCTTTGCCTGCTCTGTTTTTTTCATAGTGTCTGTCTACCCATGGCACCTCCCAGTCAAAGACCCTCCCATCTTTTTTTCCCAATCCACATGCTAAAACAAACTTGATTAAGTTATGAAGGCTGGCAGTGTAAATGTCATTGTAAGATCTTGCTCTACTTGGCTTTCAGCCATTTCAGAGCTTTGCTTTAAAGGGCAGGAACATCTTTTCCTTGCTGGAAACTGGAATTGCAGACCATTGCAGTTTGAGGGGAATTTCTGAGGCTCTTGGGGTGCTGGTTCTGCCATGCCCCTCGAGGGAGCTGTGCAGGTGCAGGTGACAAGGTCCCAAAGCCGTGTGGGTTCCCAGAGCAGACAGCAAAGGCTTCTTTGCTGGACATTGTCAAGCACATTCCCAGCTCGAAGCAGAGACAAGAAAAAAAGGGGAGCAAGGAGCTGACAGAATCCCAGAATGCTTGCAGCTGGAAGGGACCTGCACAGGTGTAAGAGCCCATGAGGGAGAGATGCCTCTGCCCGAAAGAAGGTGCAAAGGAGACCATATGAGGACAACATATGGATTTTATTTAACAAGAAAGGGAAGGTAGAGATACAGAAAGAAATAGCAAAAAGGTCTTAAAGAGAGAAGACAATCAGCTGAAATTAGATGATCTTTAAGGCCCTCCCCTTCATTCTGTGATTCTAGAAGATGTGGATTTTGGTATTATTATTTACTACTACTACAATTTCATCTTTTTCTTCATCTTACTATTCTTATTTACTAATACTAGTATTCCTTTTTCTTCATTTTAGTAATTCTTGTTCTTATTGTTTTTCTTATTCTAACTTCNAGGTCCCAAAGCCGTGTGGGTTCCCAGAGCAGACAGCAAAGGCTTCTTTGCTGGACATTGTCAAGCACATTCCCAGCTCGAAGCAGAGACAAGAAAAAAAGGGGAGCAAGGAGCTGACAGAATCCCAGAATGCTTGCAGCTGGAAGGGACCTGCACAGGTGTAAGAGCCCATGAGGGAGAGATGCCTCTGCCCGAAAGAAGGTGCAAAGGAGACCATATGAGGACAACATATGGATTTTATTTAACAAGAAAGGGAAGGTAGAGATACAGAAAGAAATAGCAAAAAGGTCTTAAAGAGAGAAGACAATCAGCTGAAATTAGATGATCTTTAAGGCCCTCCCCTTCATTCTGTGATTCTAGAAGATGTGGATTTTGGTATTATTATTTACTACTACTACAATTTCATCTTTTTCTTCATCTTACTATTCTTATTTACTAATACTAGTATTCCTTTTTCTTCATTTTAGTAATTCTTGTTCTTATTGTTTTTCTTATTCTAACTTCTTCTCTTCAGAAAGCTCTTGGCCAACAGAGTCCTCCCAGTCAGATGGTTCTGGGAGCTACCAACTGCTCCTTGGGACAGCCCTTGCTCCATGCACTCTTCCCAGTTGAAAAACTCTTGGTAGCGAAGGGCTTCTCCCTGGGACAGCTCCTGCTCTCCTCATCCCAGCTGGAGAGTCTCCACAGTTACTGACACCTCCTTGGGAGAGCTCTTGCCCAAGAGACCCTTCCCAGTCAGAGACCTCTTGGTAGCTCCTAACATCTCCCCACTGGGAAAGCTCATGATCCAGGTCAGATTCCCACTCTTGCTCCTCACTGACAAAGGCTCCCTCCTCCCCAGTCTCTGACAGGGGCAGAACTGAGCCACCCACTGCCCTCACTGAGTGCCCATTGAGGGCCTGGTGTTCAGCCAGCTGGGTGAAGGGCTGGCTGGCTGGGAGTTGGGGTTCACTTTGTCCTACTCCAGCTCTCTCATGCTTTAGCACAGAGACATCACAGGAGCTGCTTCCTCCTGAGAGAGGCCTCAGGGCTCTCAAATGGCTTCCCCAATGACACAGTGGATCCAGCTCACCCTCAGCACAGCTGCACGGGACAGAAAGCTGAGCAGGGCAGGTGAAGTTGCTGCCTTTGCCACTTCTTGTACCTCAGTAGCAACAGGAACACAGTGCTCCTGCTTTGGCTTTAATCACTGTGGCTCCCTCTTTGAGCAACAAAGTAAGAGTGTGTTTTCCAACAGGTTTGAGAATCTGATGAGGAGAAACTTGGGATCTTGGAGGATGGCAAGAACTGCTTACACTAAGGAATTAAGTTCAGGGTTGCTATGTAAATGGAGCAGGGTGATGGTAGCAAGATACCCATCATGAAGACAAAACAACTCAAAAGGGAGCCTGCCTTAGAGTATATGTGTAACACTGGGAAAAGGAGGAACTAGGAATTGCTTCAGATGGAGAATGGTGACATCCTTGGGAAAACTGAAACACTGGGGAGAGCTCACATAACCAGAGCTCTCCAATGAATGAAGGGCTCATTAATACAGACAGAAAGGTAAAACTTGGAGGAGAGTTTTCCTCCATGAGAAGAAGCTGCTTGAATGCATAAAACTGCTCTGTATATGAAAAACATTACGATGATGTGGCCAGGAATTTGTTACAGAGCCCCCTCCTCATCCCAATCAGCTGAGTGTCCTTAAAACAGCTTAAGGCAGACACATGGTAAAGAAGGATATTGGGACTGAGCTGCAACACACCAAAACCAAACCAAACCAAACCAAACCAAAAGTATACACAAAGCAGAAGGAAAACCAGCCTAAAAAGGAAGAATTTAAAAACACTGCACCAGTGTGCTGGGATAAAAAAATTAATTTGGAGTTCAAACTGGCAAGGGAAGATTTAGGGCAACAAGAACAGCTTCTACAGATGCAAGGACAACAGCAAAATAAACAAGGAAAATGTAGGCCTGGAATGGTGCCCTAGTGACAGGAAAATGGAGAGAACTGGGAAGTCCAGTGCTGCCTCTGTGTTCACCAGCAAGACCCCCAGGTCTCTGTGCCCATAGCCAGGGTTCAAAAAAGACAGCAACTACCAGTAGTAGAAGATTAAGTTGTGAGAACAGCTTCATAGCTTCCTGAATCCAGAATATTTCCATACTGAATTCGACACCTCATTACCGGTTACATGGAATAAAGGAAGTTGCTGTGAGACTCAGATATTATAAAAGGTCCAAAGATACACATTCCAGACAACACTAACAGAAATGTTTATTCAAAGCATCTTAACACACCCTTTTACAAATAAAAATATTGCAGCCTTACCACACTAAATCATCTACTTTTAAATTTCATATTTTTTTCAGTCTTTTCTTTCACTTGTACCCAATTCCTCCATTTTCTCTGGTTCATCCTCCTAAATCAGTAGTTTCTGTGGAGTAGAAGGAAATACAGGGCATAGAGATGCATTTAAGTTCATAAAACACTGGAAAGTAATCCCAGTAATCTAAAACATAACTCTAGATCTCTGCTGTCCACTTCAGTCCTCCTCACTGGCTGCCTTTCAATGCCAATACTTCAATTGAAGTTGTTAACATTGTTTGTCAGATGGCAGACAGCCCCTATGTAACTCTGAAGAGCCAAAGAATGTCTCCTGGTTAGATGACATCATAAGGAATGCAAAATAAGAAGGAGGGAATTTCTATGTGGAAAAAGAATGATGGTAAAGGGGCAGGGAATACCAGGCTGCAAAGAAAACAGATTTTGTTATATCTGCTCTTCACAGGATGCATATTTTCTTCAAATCATTCCCTCTTCCTGTAACTTACTCTTGCTAAACATAAAGAAAAGGTGAATAATGTTGCCTCATTAATTATGGAGACCAATGCTGAAAAATGTTTAGAATCATCCAACTCCTTGATTTGGAAATAAAGAGTTGGAGGGAACTTTGAGAACATCTATCACTTTGCTGTGTTTTCAGGCATTGGCATCTGCCTCTGTGCCATATCTGACAGATACCTGACCTCATTTGTTCTCAGAAACACTCTAGAAAAGCCACTGGGAAAACCAGAACTGCTTTGTTGTGGTGAGCCAGAAAATTTATTAGACTCAAGTTCAATCCAAATGGTTATTTGAGTCCAAGGGCCTTTGAGGCAAACCAGGCTCAATGCACTTGTGGCAAATCTAAAGTAGAGCTATAATTTGCTGACATTTCTGCTGGATATTTCCCAAGGTCAGGGATCCTGTAAGATGTCAGTCCTACACACCAGGTCAGCCAACTGCTTGTTCTGCCCTGAAGCTGGAGAGGATCTTCAGAGGTGAAAATTAAAAGGAAGTAAACTGAAAACTACAAGAGCTGACCTAAATGTTTAATGTTTACCTCCAGGCATTTTCATATAGTTTAAGAGATTTTCTAATCCCTAAAGACAGTGGTTGGCTTGGATTTGTTTTAAAATGGACTGATTACAAATGGATAAATATATCTGATATTTTCATATCAGATAGGCAAGCCTGTAAATTTTAAGAATAAATACAAAGAACACAATTGGTTGAAGGCTTATAAGCTAAATATGAGTAAACACGAGTATCCATTTTGCTTCTTGCAATTGTGTATTTAAAACAGGCTTCTAAACTGCCTGGAGGAAAACCTGAGCACCTGAATTTCAAATCTCCTTGGTTTGTAGGAGAAACAAACCAACCAGAGAATTCAAACCAGAACGCATAACACCTAAAATTTGTTTCTTCATATTTATTTTTGCCTGCTTTTGAACTACAATTGAGAGAACTAAGAATACACAGTTGCACTCATGAAAGTGAAGAGCTCAGAACTGCCTGAACTTCTCAGGATCTGGCATATTTTATCTCATTTTTGTTTAAAAAAAAACTCCAACAGTTTGGAAATGCAATCTCTCACAAATTCAGCTCTACAAGTGCTGTCAAGTGTACACGCACAGAAGTGTCACTTTTAATTTGTTCTGTTGCAGTATATGAATTTAACTTCTCATAGTTTACCTCTCCAGAGGCCTGCTCTCCTTACAATAGATAGAGAATCCCATGGTCTCATGCAGCAGCATGGCTTCAGCTGATTGACATCCACAATTTCAAACCCTGACTGCTAATTAAAGAATGAGCACACATGCACTATTTCTCACCTTCATCCTCCTGACTTTGATTTACTTCTTCCTCTCTTCTTTCCTCATCTTCCTCCCCTGTAGTACTTGCTGGGTGACTCCCACCCTCTTCAGTGACTGAAATATAAGAAATTAGAAATACCAAAGAAAACAAATTTTACAAATTTGCACTTAGCCTTTGTTTTCATGTAATAGCTCCTAACTCCTACTGAAGGCTGCAGTTGTTGTTCATATGAGAAATCCCACAAAATCTTCTGTTTATAATCAAGTTTGTATAATAAGCCATGATACAGAGTAAAATAACTCACAGTCTTCTCAAAACAGTTGTATCTCATGCTATGTGAAATAAAACAGATACATACATATTGTGCAGTTTATGAATGGACTTGGAAGTTCCAAACACTCAATACATGGAAAAGAATGGAAAAACAAAACAAAACCCCTCTCACATCACTTGATATTAAACCTGTAAAGCAAGGGTCACCATGGTCAAAGCATGGAGTTTCCAGATGCTGGAATTTTCTCTTCAGCTACTGCACCTGCTGCTTCTCTGGGGCCTAGTAGCTCCTCATCATGGGGAGACCAGGGTGTTATTTTGGTAATTTCTGATACTTTCCATATTGGTTCAAGAGGTAATGTTGGTTCCTCCTCTTCTTCCTCCTCCTCTTTTTCCTAGAAGAGAATTAATGAAATCCAGTATCTCATCCTACAGACAGTAACTAAGATAATGGGTTAGTCTACAAAACCTCCTTATCTGGGATTTAGAGGTGCAGGAACTTCAGCAGCTGCAAATCTTGGACAAGAACTACACTTTGAACCCTGATCAAGTCAGTTGGCTATTACTGATGATTGATACCTGATGCTCTGTCTGGTGGATGCTGCACTGTCTGTCTCACACAGAAACAGACAGAAAAAGCAGCTGTTTCTGCCTCAGTCTTTGCCTAGGGAGGACATTTGAAAGTATCTAGGAAGCAATAAGATTGTGCACAGAGCGTATGGTTTTGAAATGTGAAAATATTTTTTAAATTTTAAAAAAATAATTTTTTCTACAAATATGAGTCAATAATTGAATCATTGTCTGTATTATTAGCTAATTTCTTCTATTTTTAATGGGATTTGTTCTGTAATTACTTCAACTAAAGCAAAAGGGCAAAATTTAGTCTTACTTTAGGGACAGCACTGTCCCTTGCTTTAAAAACTCATCCAAGAATTCCCACCTGAACTAAGGAAACACACATCACTCTGGATACTCTTATGAATCTGATACTTAATTTGAGATCTCTTCCTTTTAGCCAGAAAAAAGCAAAAGAGCCTCCAAGCTTTGCAAATCTCTATTACAACTGACAGAGTTTTAATGATTATTATTTTATCCTTCAGAAATGATTGCTGCATCACAGAGTTTTCAGAGAGTATGTAACAGGAACTAATGTGTCAGACAATAGAGGTAGCAAACTAAGCTATAATGTGGCAATGTTTCTTGAAATCAAATTGCAATATTAAAATATATTTCTTACTTCTGTAGCTATTTTTGCATGGTATCAATCAGAAATGTTTCAAAACATTCATGCATAGAGAAGGGAAAACAGACTTTGATCCCAACCACTCCCTACAATTATTAGAAGCCGTAGATATTAAGGTCCTAACATGACCAGAACAACAATAGGACATATTTCCCAAACATGAATGCTGGAAATTACCATTTGTATGCATAGCACCAAGCAGTTCAGAAATACAGAAAATATTGCTCATTGTTTCCTGGTGTTCAGAAGAAAATGCAGTAGAGGCTAAATGTGCATACAAATGTATCTATATTCCTCTGTGATTTGAAGCTTCAAATGTTTTGGGAAGGTCTTGATTCTTTTTAAGCAGAAAATATTAATGTCTGCAAGCAGTGCAAAATCACACCTTGTACTTTTCAAAGCTTACACAGTAGAGAACATAAAAAAAAGGGGGAAATGAAACCTCAGTTCTTAAGAATGCATGTGTTTTCACCCTTTTTGACTCATAAGATCTACTTTAACATCACAGTCTGTAAGGCATTTTATATATTCCTCAACAATAGATTTTATTTACTGAGTCCTCTGATACTAACTACAACTTGCACTATTTCTTTTACCTGCACTGGTTGTTTGTATTCACCACGCTGCTCACATCCAATATCAAAGATGTATTTGCCGTGACCTAAAGGCTGCATAAAAACACAAAACCATCAGGAGAACTAAACAGTTAATCCATTCTAAGCACAGAAATGTAAAATATCCTTTAATACAAATTCCATGCAATAGTCAGTAACACTACAGTTTGAAAGCAACGTTCTGAAGAAACTTGGCATCGTGTCCCACAGAATAATTCAGTTTCATGTGTTACATGTTACATTATGGTACAGGAAATACTACAAAAGATCAGAAGCCTAGCTTATTTTAAGTGGAAATAGGTCATATTAAGGTGATTCCATGCTAACTGTTTAGATGAATAGAAAGTTTTCCTGAACACTTACCTTTCCACTGAAAAACCTGCCCTTAAATCTGTGGTTTAGGTGGATAAGTTCTGCTGGTCCATCCTGGATTCCATTTACCCAACAACCAACATACTTAGATCCTGTGTCTTTGTAGACATACGTGCCTTGCCCATGCCTAGGGAGAAGATAATAATTTTGTTTTATATCAGTGAATATTAAGAATTTAGGCTGCTATTATAACTAAGGTATTAAAACTATATTAATTAAGCAGCTGAAACCACTCAAGCTGGACTAAATTGCCAAGGTCACCCCTGGATTTAATTTGCTGCAGTCAGACATGCTCTGAAAATAATGCTTGCATTTTAATGCCATTGGATGACTTGAAACATCTCTGTGAAAACAAAACAAACCTCTTGTTGTTAGCCCATTCTCCAGTATAGGTGTCTCCATTTGCATACAGATATTCTCCATAGCCCTGTTTCTGGTCATGCACCCAGTCTCCTTCAAGGACAAAAGTGTAAAAGTAGTGTGAGATCTGGTTTATTTCGTTGTGTGATACATTGGCCAGTTTGTAACATTATCATACAAGTATTAAAGAAGGAAAAGACAGCTATGGCACTGCTGGGACTCCTCACTATTCCTTACACCACTGCTTACTCTAAAATAGAGTCCCTTGCTCTTTTTTCATCAGTCTGTTCCTCTCCACAAGTATTTATGCTGCTGCCTGACCTCCCTTTCCATTTTTCCATAATTATCTGTCTCCATTATCACTCTCTATTATCATTATGAACACATAACAACCCAGCCCAATCTTTAAATTGCGTAATGTATTACAGTTGCATTAGATGTGACATTTCCACACAAATTTAAAGAGAAGTTATTTTAATTGACTCATTTGCTGAAGTTGTCTGTCAGTATTGGTGCACATATATTCAGAAGGATGCTAGATGGTTTGTACCTTAATTATTCTTCTAATCAAACTTAAAAGAAATTAAAAAATAAATAAAATCTCAGTGCATATATTCCTGGAAGGCAAGATTGGGCTCGTCTTTCTGCTCTCAGCTCTTAGCCCTCGCAATGTGAATGTCTTTTCTTTCCTAGCTTAGAAATGAGGGGGGAAATATTGTCCTTTGAAACTTAACTGCTAGATTCTGATTGTTTCAGGTACTCTCTGGCAGGCAGGGAAACTGAATTTCAACTTCTTCAATCTTCAGGTATCCCAATTCCTAAATAAGGGCTCCAAGAAGCAGCCTATTTTTTAACAATAGACCTAATAAGTGTCCTAACATAAATCCCCATAAATAAACCTATTACTAAAAAAGGAATAAGAGGAAAATATATTGTAGGAATATATCTTGGAAAATATTTCATATTTTCTTGTATCTTATATCTTCTTAAAATAAGACATTCTCCAAATCACTCTCTCTTTTCATTTGTGGGGGGAGGAGGAGTGAGGGGGGAATGTGTCCTTTTGGCTACAGAAATCCTTGCAACTGTGTTCATTGCTTTACCTGCATATTTCGATCCATCTGGATAAAAAAATACACCTTTGCCGTGCTTTTTGTTTTGAAGGTAGTTCCCGGTGTAGAGAGCACCGTTTTTAAACCTGTAGGTCCCCTGAAACACATTTGGTACAAATGAAATACCCGTCAGTTCTCACCCTTGTTTTAATAAAAAGCCCAAACAACATAACTGCAGAAGCAGAGCCACAACCAGGGTCGGTGTCTTACATATCCGCTCCTCAAACCACACACGTATTCCCCTTCGTAGGTGTCACCATTGGGCAGCCGTGCCTTCCCAAATCCATGCCGCTGCCCTTCGGAATTGCGATCGCCTTCGTACTCCTGACAAACGTGGAGAGAAAATGGTTAAAGGACTGGGCCTGGCAGAATCTAACCTCACTAGAGGGACAGAGATGTTTGGGGAAAGCTGCTCCAGCTCAGCTTCAGTCAGACCCTGGCATCTCGAGGGTTCTTAGCACAACTGAAAAGCGTGGGTGCGCTGTTTCAAACCCGTGTTAAAAGCCGGGCAGGTGGCACCTGGAATACCACAGCCGCACTCCCGAGACCCCCGTGCCCGCGGGGCTGCCCCTCGGGAGCTCTGCCCAGCCCGCCCCGACGGCACTGAGCGCCTCACCCCCGGGGATGTTCCCTTTCCCTTCCCGCTGCCTGCCCGCTCCTCCCGGGCCCCCGCGGACCCCGATGTCTCCCTCGGCCTCCCCGGACTCGTCGGCATCCTCGGACTCCAGATCCGACATGGCTGCAGCGTCGCCGTCGCTGTGGCAACCGAGCGAGGCGGGCGGGGCCGCCCCTCAGCGGAACCGGGGCCCGGCGGGACAGTCTCTCAGCGGGGCCCGATCCTGGCGGGGCCGCCCCTCAGCGGAACCGGGGCCTGGCGGGGCCGTCTCTCAGCGGGGCCGTCTCTCAGCGGGGCCTGAGCCCGGCGGGGCCGCCCCTCAGCGGAACCGGGGCCTGGCGGGGCCGTCTCTCAGCGGGGCCCGAGCCCGGCGGGGCCGCTCCTCAGTGGGGTCCAGGCCCGGCCCCCGCTCGCACACCCCAACATCGAGCATGGGGAAATAAAAATAAACTCTCCAACCTGTTTGTTAGAAAGTCGGCATTAATGATTCAGCGTTGAAGGAACACGGGGGTGGCTCCCCACAACATGCACATCAGTCATCAAAGCGCTTACCTATTTATACCTGTAGGCAAAAGATTCGTGTTCATTGGCTTACAATTCACATAGTTCTCCTCATTAATTAGTATTCGGGCTTCTATTCGTAATTGATTTCTCGCTTCTCATGCTAATTAGTCTGCATTTTCCAGTCTTTTTATTATCTTTTTCCCAGATAGAGTATCTCTGCTTTATGTAATGTGGTTTATAAATTCTGTTCAGTTCTTAACAATAAATTTCCCTCCCAGGCTTTGCTAACGTCCTTCTCCAGATGTGACAGCACTACAGTATGTCAAGCCCTAAACTCTTAATTGGTTTTTGTAACACATGGACACCACCCAGAGTTTGCCTGTAAACAGTTAACTATTTCACAGATTACAACTCTTCTCAACATTTCCCCACCCCCTGCTGCATAGGCTCCTTTTAAAACAGTGCCAGACTCAGTTCAGTGGTGCCCAGCATCAGGGTGAAGAGCAATGACCAAGAAATAAAACACAAGAAGTTCTACCTCAACATGAGGAAGAATTCCTTTCCATTGAGGCTGGCAGAGCTCTGGAACAGCTGCCCAGGGAGGACACAGAGTTCCCTGTCTGGAGACATTCCAGACCTACCTGGATGTGTTCTGTGTCACTGCTCTGGGTGACCCTGCCTGGGCAGGGGTTGGACTGGGTGTTCTCCAGAGGTCTCGCCAACCCTTTGCCTCTTCCCCTCAGCCTTTCCCAGCCAGTGCCTTTTGTGTGTTGAAACTGGTGACATCTGGGATGTGACCTGAGACCCTCTCAACTTTCTGAGAGCTGCCAATAGTTCAGCTGGTCTGGCCTGAAAACAACATCTTAAACCCATTCCTCCACCTAGATTCTTTTATTTTTTGGCAGGTTTACTAATGTTCAGAAATACCAGTCCACTTTTTGTTTTCTCTCATACAGGAGTCAGGCAAATCACCTCACCATCACTTTGCACAGTAATTTAATGGCCAAGGATTCACAACGGGAGCCAGGCAAGGATATGCCTGGTGAAAAGCAGTGACTTGACAAGCACTGGGAAGAGCAGGTGACGCTTCTGAGAGAAGACAGGATTGGCAAGTGGCTGGAAAATGTGGTGGAGGTCACCTTATACCCTAAATCAAAGCTTCACCACCCAAACCAGAAGAAAAAACAGGGTCATCACTATACAAAGATACCATATTCAGGTGGGTTTCTTCCTTTTCCTAGGTAGGAATCTAAATAGCAAGTATTTAAATAATGTATGAATAGTAATAAGGTGGCTTCTGTGGCAAGTCTCTTTTTGTCTTCCATTGGATAAAGATGAAAAAGGAAGAGACTATTGCTAAATATCTCCATGTTCATAGGAACCCCTCCTGCTTCCGAATTAATGTCCAGTTACTCATTTGAGAGCACTTTGCCTTTGAAGCAGTTAAGAGAGCTGAAATTAAATTTTGTTAGCTGGCAGAGCATTAAGAATCTATATATTTATTGACTCCAAACTGTATGATCATTTCTCTTTCCTGCATACTCCCAGCATTTGACTAGGGAAGCCTAGTTTGCATCATATACTGTTAATAAGCAATTGCAGAAAAAGTGAACTTCTGCTCTGCTCACCTCCTGCAGAGCTGACATGAGTGCACATTATCTAAAGCACAGTCCATGCAGTTCCTTCTCTGTTATTCTTGATGATGCCTCTATTTCTCCCTTGCAGTAAGATTGCTAAATTCTTTTATCTGTGACAAGGTAATGTCTCTAATTATAAAAGTACTCACTCGGTCTGTGTGTGGCAAATTCATTTTAAGCTGCCACTGAGGCTCAGAGTGACAAGGGAATTAATGTTTGGAATGCATAGGGAGGTGCTCCCTGTTAAACTCGATGACAAAAATAACCAGACCTGTCTTTTGGCCTGGAAGGTGACGTGGCTCAGGGAACAGCTGTGACATAAAACAGGAAGGAGTGACAAAACATCAGAGTCACTCCCCTGGATGACCACTAATCATGATCATTAAGTGCTCTTGCTTATTGTTTCAGAGTTATGTAGAAGAAGAAGGGTCTGAAGCAGCTCACTTTTCATGAGAAGCAGCTAAGAACTCTTTCTTTATAAAAGTTAAACTGCCCAGCACCCTGAAGTGGCAGATAGAATAAATGTCTACGACAGGATCATTTTACTTAAATAAAAGAAGCATCATTTAAAGTTTTCTATACCTAGAAACTGACTTGTGAGGACAGCTACAGCTTATGTATAATTAATGACAAGAAGAATTTATTTTGTAGTTTCTTGTCTTCTAGTTGAATTTGGATGTATTTCAATGTCAGATTAAAGTTAAACTTCAGGGATGTCACTACTGGAAGATCTGCATCATCCTTATTTTCCTGTCCTTTGCCCCTTTCTTTCAAAGGACCAGTATTCTTAAGGTCCTGCTGGTCTTGTATACAAATGTCATTTGTCCAAAATCCTGAGAGGGTAATTTGTGCTGATTATCTGCTCTGCCCTTGCTGCTGTCTGAGCTGGCAGCTGCCAGCACTGACTGCCAGTCACTCTGGTGGGGACAGCAGAAGCCATGAGTGGCCCTGAGGAAGCTCCTGGTTTGAGTTTGACAGAAGCCCCATAGGGAGCCAGAGCTCCACTAAAACCCAAAGCTGTTGCTGCTAGAGGTACTTAAAACCAGAGAAAAACAAAACAGGGAAGGAAAAGGCTGATCAATATGCCAGAAGGTGCCTCCTGTGGGAGAGGACAGCCCTGGATGTCCTTTTTATCCTGCCTTGCAGGTCCTCACTTTGATTTTAAGCTCCTCTTTTGGTTTTCAGCTCCTCTGCAGAGTGAAATGGCCAAAAACCACTTTTAAGGTCAGTTATGCTCCTGTTTCTCCTTGGACTTTACTCTCTCTTAGCAGGGGGAGACTTTTGCAGTTCAGGGATTTTGCAGGGAAAATACTGCTGTGCCAGACCAGTGAAACAACCTGAACACTTCCTTCCAGCACTGACCAAGCTCTGAAAACACACATTGCACAATGAACATTAGAAACTACAGGACTATTTGTTAACCTTTACATTTCAATCAGTGTCTTGCTTCAAAGGGGTGATAAAAATACAGCAGGGTGCACACAAGGCCTCTAATGCAGCAAAGGCAGCATGCTGCTTAATTCCCACTCAGTGCACTTTGGAATTCCTGCCCTCCAGGAGCTTGCTGATCTCTTCTCCTGTCCTACCAGGCATCCTTCCTCCAGGAGCAGTGCTTTGGTGAGCCAGTTTTTCTCCACCCTGCCAGCAGTGTGACTCTAGGGAGTTGCCTTTTCATCTTCTGCCATCAAAATTAACAGGACAAGTGGAGGTAATTTGTCTGACTCACAGATTGGTTTCCTCGCTTCACATATTATGCAATCTTTCCTGACAGAGTTAGTGACTCAGGGAGGGCCAGTCCTTGGCACTCAAGTCAGTCTGAGTTTTGCTCTGGGCTCAATTAGAGATGCAGGTGATCCTTCAATGCTTTTGGTAGGGCAGACTTGGGAAGAATTATGCCTTTTGACAAGAAAGAACAGAAATCTACAAGGAAATATTTTTTTCCTCTCTTAGAAGACAGTAATTTCCATCTTTCTCCTTATAAAAGTGTAATATATGGCTGGTAACAGATATTAGCAAAGTGTCAACAGGAGCTGTCAGGAAAAAATGAAATCAGATCTGCTCCTCCTGACACTTAAATATAAACCAGATTGTTTTCAACAGCCTTTTTGGAGGAAAAATGTGGGAGTAGGAAATTGAAATAATATCCTAAGGGGAGTTCTTGTTTGGGAATATACATTTCAGATCTTTTTAATATTCTGCAATATCATCAGGCATACTTCCAATATTTTTTGAGATCATGAGAACAAACAGTGGACAAAGTGGAATTTACAGTCACTAACTTCCATATACTGGGATTTTTTTTCATCCAATTGAGAATTAAGCAAGATTCTGAAATGTCAAAACCCTTTGCAAAATGAGAACTTCTCTCTACACAGTTCTTTTTAAGCTTTTTACTGGCAAAATGAAATCTGCTTACTCTGTGTGTATGCCAAGTAAAGATATCTTCGTTTTGTGCTCATAACTAAGTCAGAAGAACAAACAAATGACCTTTTTAGCCACTCAGTTTATAACTGCCTCCTCTAAGTACAATTAACATTGCATATCCTGAAGGCAGGACGATTCAAAAACCTAAGTTTATGTGAAAGCCATTCTTGAAATACAGATAATGCTTTTTCTGTCTCTTGGCTCAATATGACCTTTCATTTCCCTCCTGCAGATTATCCAAGGGAAAGTATTCTGCTGTATTTATATCCTGCTACACATTTCTCCAACCCCACTGCTCCATTTGAAGTACAGACTGCATTCCATTCTTCAGACATCTGGGAAAATTGTCAGGTTTTTCCTTTTACCTAAGGGGTCTCCTTTTCCACTAAAGTGCAGTGGGGACATACAGAGGTCACTTTGGTTCCATTTAGGAAATTGTTGCTGATGTCTTTTCTCAAGACTTTGATGACAGTCAGCGTTACCAGTGATACTAAGAAAGCAGTTGGCATTCATGACATTACAAAATAAATAAATAAATCTTATGGTCAGTGTAAGAATAAAGCAGCATCAATATTACAATTTTCTCTATTTTTCTCTGGAAGTGTTTTTGGGGTTTTTTGGGGGGTTTTTGTTTGTTTTGTTTGTTTGTTTGTTTGTTTGTTTTGTTTGTTTTTGTTAAATAAAACCCCAAGCCTAGGCTTCTTTATTCAGGCAGAGCTTATAATGACATAAAGCTCAAGCAGCCCAATACTTTTGTCTATACCCCCTGAAGTCCTAATCTGGTAATTCAGAATTAATTTAATAGACAATAATGAAAAGATTGAGGTAGATGAGACTAATTTGCTGTCTCCTCATTCCTGTCAGCTCAAACACTTTTGTATTTCCTCTTCATATTCATGACTTGCAAGGCAATTGCTTTACTGTAAGCTCTGTTCTGGCCTGCTTTCTATTTTACCATGGTTCTGGTATTTGATTTCTGCTACAGTATGCCTTAGTGCTCCCTTCTCATATAACTTCCCCCTTCAGTGATCAAGTCTGCAAGCAAGGAAAAAGGAAATCTGCCAGCAGCCTACCTGCCTAATTCACTGTGTTTACTCCTCAGCAATTTTTTCTGTAGCCGTATCTTGCACTTCCACCCAGTTCTCCAGGAAATTTAAGAGCAGGAATAAGGGCAAAATAACAAGAAAAACGATCCCATTTCCTGCAGGAAGCAGAACTAAATTCTTCAAGATAAGTCCCTCAAAATAGATTCACATTTTGTAATGGACAATGGTCCACATGATGTTTCAGAGATTCCATCTATAGTAATACAGCTCGGCTGTGTTTTGGCTTTGGTTGTGTTTTTGTTGTTTGGTTGTTTTTGTTTTAGATTCTGCATTCTCAGAACATTCTTGTTCATTTTTCTGTGAGCAGGTGGTTGAAGGTGTAAGAGCTGCTCCAGGGAGCCTCCATCCCTGCTACAGGAGCCACTGATCCCAGGAGCAACAGGCCACATGCAGCAGCTCTGCCCAGGGCTCCCTTTAGCAGATCCCCAAAAAACACCACTGCTGCTACGGCCACTTTTATAACAGATCCTTCCTTAGACAGCATGAGGTGGTTTAGCCATCCCACTCTCCAGCCCTCTGGAAAGCCTTGGGAAGAGTGAGAGCAGGCAGAGTCCAATAGACAAATCAGAGGTTTCAAATAAATGCTGTTATTTCTAATAGTCTCCTCTGGGCTGACCAATCTCTGTTTTTATGTATGCATCTTTATACAGTTTTGCTGCCCCTCCCTGCCCATGTTCCACATGTTCTAAGGTGTTTTCTTCATCAGTCATCTTTAGTACCCAGGTACTGCCCAGTTCTGCCTGGGGAAAAGCCTGTGCTAGCCCAGTGGTCTTGTCTGCTGGTGTCTTTCCCTGAAGCTACCAGCTGGTGATTCCCACTGGATTTCTGGCAAGATAATGCAATGAAAGTAACAGCATGGAAATTCTGTGGTCATGTTAGTGTGTCACTGAGCCAGCACTAAAATTTCTCAACATGCACGACATAATGTGCTAACTCAGCTTGATAGCTTCCAGCTCTTCCAAGTGCCCATCTACTCCCAAAAATACAGGCACAGCCTTCAAAGCCTCTATTTGGCTTTTTTGAATATTTTTTTGGCTGCCAAAGCTCGATGGCAGGTTATATCTGGATTGCACCCAGTGCTGATGTCAATTGCTTATACAATATTCCAGCTGCTCTGTTGGGAAAACAGAGCATGTAAAACTAATAAAGGCAACCAAAAACCATGATTATATCAGTCCTCAGAATCCTGCTTCTTGTCAGGAATAAAGTCTAAGTAAATATCGATTTTCAGATAGTCAAATACTCTTTAACAACCCATTATTATGTAAATAATTAATGAATTTCTTTATTTCCCTAAGACAAAGCGATCACTCCATGGCCAAACAGATTAAAATTTTCCATCTGTGCAATTATGAATCATAAAATATATTTTTAATGCAATATGCTGGAAAGAAAATAAATATTCTAATCAGCTAAGGGATGCAGTAGTTGGCATCCAGACCTGTGCTCAGCCAGCATCACCTATTCAGTGAAGGAAAGATGGCACTGACATCCACTGACTTCAAAGTGTTTTGCTTTGTCTGGACTTGAGGAGTTAAGACCACCACTTGTGAAAGTAAAATTTAACTGTCAACTGGGAAATTAGATTATCTCTTCTGACAGAAGCACCATCACAAGCACATGAAGCATATGCCAACTCATACATCTTTACTTCTGTTTGCTTTTGCAGCAAGAACTCATCTTTTTCTATATCCTCTGGTACGAATATTGCCAGGGGCTTAAAAAGCCAAACCGCTGCCACACTTCCTACCCAACACAACAATTTCCTGGAGCAGACCCTTAATTTGTGTTTCCTTCTGGAAAGCAACTGGCAAAGCGTGATTTCTGTTTGTTTTTCTGTGAGGCTCTAGAATACACATGTTATTTTAAACCTTGTGTGTGTGTGTTGTGTTTTTTTAACCATGTAGATCTCCTTTTATCTCTGCCTGACCTCTGGCCCCTCTGTGATGCTCTACACCAGCAGGTTGTTGTGCAACCAGCAGCACGAGCTCCTGCTGCTGCCTCTCCCTGTATTCCTACTTATCTGATGGCTTCTGGCAATTGTAGCTGCTGGTGACCCACACTGGCATAGCAGAGACAGCAGCTGTGCCAAGTGTGGCAGCCAGCAGGTTTCAGTGATGCCAGGGGAATGGATTACAAGAAACATTTATTTAAATGGGACATGCAGTTTCTACTTTAAGTATGAAAAATATCAGGGTTTTCTGGGGCTGTTTGGCTCATGCTTTTTGCAAGCTGCTTGTAACAGAATAGGAAGATACTCAAGCAAGTTTAAATTCTTTAAGGAATTTAAAAAGGACCAAGACAACAGCAGTTTGTTTTTTTTAATGAGGATTTCTCATGATGATGAATAGTTGTTGTGATTATTTGGCATGGATAACCATGTATACAGATGTACTGTGATGGGTCTGACCTTTTCAGCTGTAAAAAGACAAATCTTTTTTCTTGTGTGTGTGTACACACCAGTCTGAATAGACAGTGCCTGGGTTCCTTCTGGTGCTGGTGCAGAACTGCAGCCACATGATTCATGCAAACATTCTCAGAAGGTAAGACTGGTGGCAATCAAGAACAGTGCATTAACTTTCCAAGTAGGACATTTGTAGAATTTAGAGAAATGTTTTTTTTAATCTCTGATTCACTACTTACAAATCTCAGCAAGAAAGATGGAATCAACATTTGCCACCAACAAGCTTTAAAGCAGATTTTGCAGCACCTACCTACATTTGTAGTGGTTCAGGTGCAACTCTGAGACCCTGATTCTGCAAATGTGAAAATAAGGGTGAAGAGTTGCTTAGTACTGACTGGGAGAAGGTGAAGGAAAGGTGTCCTGGGATCATGGAGTAAAGCTGAGCACATCTAAGTGTTTGAAATGTGGGGCCTAAGGAACATCACACTGGGAGACAGTTTCTTTTATTGGTATTCCCAGCACAAGCAAGATGAGAGGGAAAAGAGAATAAAATTGGATACTTCAGCAAGGGCCTTAGGGGGGGTTGCTTGTCAAGCATGTGGTGCTCTACAAGAGAGAGACTTACACAGATAAACTTAAACCTGCATGAGGTAACTTTAGCAGCTATTCAGTCTTGGATGAAGTAAATGGTGCAGGAGTTTTTGCACAGGTGAGGTGGCGTGATAAAGAAATACACCTGCAGCAGGAAGTGTGCATTTGTATAAACTGACCTTTGGTACATGGTTTCTGAAACACTGCAGGATCAGGAAACCAGGAGACAACTAAAGTAAATGCATTTTTTCTTCTTTAATGAAGCCCTGCTGAATGTTTCCCTCAGTTTTCAGGTGATCTGCTGTGTGATCTGTGAATGTCTGGCACCAGAAATACCTTCATTTATGTCTGTCAATGCTGCAGGGAAGCACCTGTGCACACCTGCCCAGGCTGGGGGCTGGGGGCTGCCTGCCTGGGGATCCCTCTGGCAGTACTGGGCAGTGCAGAGAGGTCCACCCACCACTCCGGAGCAGCTGGAGTGGAAGAGGCTGCCAGGGCGACAGATGGGGACAGCAAGTACAAGGGAGCATCTCTTCCCTCTTTGGCAGGACAGGCATGAGCTGGGGCCCTGCCAGAGGCAGCAGTTCACAATCACAGAATGGTCAGGCTGGAAGGGACCACAGTGAGCCACAGGTCCAACCTCCCTGGTGGACATGGCACAGGATTGTGTCCAGATGGTTCTGGAATATCTCCAGTAAGGGAGACTCCACACACCCTCTGAACAATCTGTCCCAGTACTCGGTCACTGTTCAGGTGGCACTTCCTGGGCACCAGCTCCTGCCCATTCCTCTTGTCCTGCTGCTCAGCATCAACCAAACAGAGCCTGCATCCATCCTCTTGGCACACTTCTTTAGATGGTTATACACATTAATGAGATCCCCTCTCAGTTGTCTCCTGTCGAGGCTGAACAGCCCCAGCTCACACAGCCTTTCCTCATCACGGAGATGCTCCAGTCCCTTTATCTCCGTAGCCTCCTCTAGACCCGCTACAGGAGCTCCACACCTCTCTTGTCTTTAGGAGCGCAGACCTGGACACAGGACGCCAGAGGAGCTTCACCTGGTCTAAATCGCGGAGCAGGATCACATCTCTGCTCTGCTGGCCCTGCTCTTCCTACAGCGAAGGGTTCCCTCCGCAGGCTCCTCCTCCGCGGCGGGGAGGGGCCGAGGCCGCCGGGTCCCGCCGCGCAGCTC